>JZLH01S0618374.1:7493-18737 GCA_001188425.1 Eucidaris tribuloides
GGTCATATAGCTTATTTTCCTAAACCAATATTTACTCACCAAGTAAGTGCTCCATTGTATTGTGAACACGGAGGTAGCTTTACAATTATTAGATCCATACTATTAGGAAGATCCGTTATGTATTAACGGTGAAGAGTATATTAGCCACCTGTGTATTTTGGAATCCGTAATCACTGGTGATATTATTCCACTAGGAAAATAAGGCCGTTTTATGACATGTTATCTCTGTTTTCATTTATTCTGTGCATCAATCTGTTTAATGTCATTGTCAGTTAACACGAAATAGAATATCTTCAGACATGCCTATCCCGTTTCTTCATTAATTATGTAATCAGTAATTTCTGCATTCTGTAATGTTTTGTGTGTGGGCAAATGTAAAAAGTGAGAAATTATTTCCCATCACTCTAGTTCGCCAAAAAATTGCCATGCAGAGGTAAGCTTACTGTGCTTATTCATTGGAAAATACTAACTTTGGAAGTAATAATTTGTCCAAAGCAAGTTCTAAAAATAATTAGATCCATAATATGATAAAACAAACAAACAAAACGAGAACAAATCTCTAGACAAGCACTTCCTACCTCTCTGCATGTTTCAAGGGCCTTCCTCTGGCATATTTATTGACAGATTTGCATTAGATGTTCATCTGCCTCTATTGTTCTAACCACAGACCCTGGAAAGTATTTTTGGCAGGGCATCTCATACAACTACTGTATATGATATTCTATGCAAGACGTGATTGAACAGGCAAGAGAGTTGTGCATAGCCTGATTTGAGAGGGCTCCTTCCGTAGGTTGTATCATACAACACAACGTCGAGAGCCTGAGGATGGCCGAAATGATGTAAATGGACGCAGAATATAAACTTCCACAATACATTCTGTGAGGCGCGCACCCTAGGCAGGAGCAAACTGTTAATTGTTTGCCCTTTCCTGTTGATTTCTATTGATGGACGTAAATCTGTAATGTAGCGTTGTTGAGAAGGTATGACAACCATTTTTGTTGAATTTAGCAACACTTGTAGATAGGCGTTTAATCACGCCGAACTGTTATGTCTGGTTGTAATACAAGTACCCAATTTGAAAATAGCTAGTTATTACTCCGTTAAAGTTTAATAATCCTTTGAAAACAAATTTTTCCGTATCTTTCTAGTTCCAGAGCCAGTTCCTGGTATCAATCCTCAGTTTGGAGAATGTACCCCTCCCCCAAAGAATGGATTTGTCATGTTGTGTCACGATCAAAGGTAACAATATAAATACTAGAGTTTTAATGAAGCTCAGACTAAAGATAACATGAGCATAATATGAAGTTTCTTCTTGTTTTTTGATAGCCACATTCAATGGTAATGCATATTTGTGCTTTCATTTAGTCCACATTAAAGGGGAAAGCTTAGTCATGTGAACTCTGGTGGCCAAAAGAGCAGCTCTTCTTCGAGTGCAACCGAGAGGCTAAACGACATGCCATCCGCAACGCTGGAGATCGAGCGCCTACGCTGGTCGACGTGGAACGTGTGTCCTCGGCCACACATGCAACTGGAATTTGGCCATCCAAGAGTGAATGTCACTGACGTCAGAACGCAAGCTTGTCTTTCGCATGACTAGTGGACCATGTTGGCGACGGACGAGACTTTGGTTCCGTGAAATTCCTATTACAGTTTGTAAATTTCAACAAAATGGTGTCATACCTTCTCAACAACCTACATTACAGATTTACTCCATCAATAGAAATCAACAGGAAAGGGGAAACAATAACAGTTTGCTCTGGTAAGAATGTGGAAGTGATTGCGTCCATACCTTGGCCATCCCAGTCTGTGTGTGTGATGTAACTAGAGGAGCCCTTACAGGTACCAACTCTCTTGCTGTTCATCACGTTGTAGATATCTACGTAGTTGTCATGAGATGCCACTGCCAAATACTTTCCAGGGTCTGTGGTAGAAACAAAGCAGCAGATGAACATTAATGCACTGTCAATAATTCAAGGCCCTTGAAACATTGAGAAGTAGAAGGCTTGTTCTAGAGATTTGTTCTCGTTTGTTTGTTTGTTTTATCATATGTGATCTAATTATTTTTAGAACTTGCTTTGGACAAATTATTACTTCCAAAGTTGTATTTCCAATAATAAGCACAGTAACTTCCTCTGCAGGCAATTTTTGCGAACTAGAGTATGGGGAAATAATTTCTCACTTGTTACATTTGCACACACAAAACATTACAGAATGCAGAAATTACTGTACATAATTAATTGAAGAAACGGGATAGGCATGTCTGAGATTTCATTTCGTGATAACTGACAATGACAACGATGATGACAAATAAGAAACAGAGAAACATGTCATAAAGGCTTATTTTCCTAGTGAATAATTTTCACCATGATCATTCATACACAATCTATTTCTTCAGTTAATATCAAAACATCTTCTAAAGTATGATAAAAATGTAAGCTATGTTTTCACATACTGCACTTACTTGGTGAGAATTTGATGTCGGAAATTTCTTCTTTTCTGTGATGGAATCCTGCAATGTCATCTAGCGTCTCAGTGTTTAACACAGAAAAACTGCCTAAACAATAACACAGAATAAACAATGACGAGAACACACTGGTTTACTCAAACTTGCTTTTAGTGGATAATAAGTTACCAAGACAAAAAAATATACATTTTTATGCAGGAATTATGTATTAATTTGGCCACTTTATAAATAGATTAATTCAAAATATATTATCAAAATTGATTACCCACTTTAAAAGAGGAAATCACAAATGTTGATATCATTGACTACTTATTACTACTGAATACATATGATATGATTAACTATAATTAAATATACATTTTAAATTCCCTTTCCATTGTACACTAATATAACATGTCACATACTCTTAACCAGTTTTTTTAAAAAAATGTCAAAATTTGCTATGAGACATATCAGACAGTGTTTAGATGGAAAAATAAACACTCTAGAACACAAAACTTTACACAGTTATGCTGTCACTTGTAAAATATGTACAGATAAAAACTGGCACATGAATTATTCTCAACAGATGAAAATTCTGCTGCACAGCTGTCTGTGGAGGAAAACGGGAATGGTCGCTCAATGATTTTTCACTTTTTAAAAGCATTGATCGTTTTGAACTGCAATTTTTCAGGGTTTCATTTTTAGACCCTATCAGGTACACTGGTAGCACAGGGAATCATGTAGCTCATATTTCTTAAACTGGAAACATTGTAATACAATGACTTGAATGTTTATTGTGCATATCAAACACAACAAAAATTTTTGTCAACTGGTATTATGTATACTGATAGACGTATAAATGAGAACCAAACAGTAACACACCACAATAGATAATAACAAATAAAATAAATTGATAACCACAGTAACATACCTGCCAACCAGTACGATTTTTCCAGGGCAGTTATGATCTTATTACAGTTTAGGCGGTACTTCAAACAATAAAAAGGTTACATAATAAAAAAAATGAAATAAGAGTGCGAATGAGAAAAATATTTGAAACAGCTAAACAAAGGTTTTCTTATGAGAAAAAAATATGAATAAAGCATACCTTTTGTTCCGTCACTCACCAGTGAATGTAAACACGTCATTTCCATTACAATTTGGGCATTGTATTAAAATCACTGTGGTAACCAAGGCAATTGGTTTCATTTATTTTGGTCATTTACATTCTATTCTTATTATAATCAACGTTTTTGTTGTTGAAGGCACCGCCTAGTAACTGTAATAAAGACAGAACTGCCCTGGAAAAATCGTACTGGTTGGCAGGTATGCAGTAACCACACTTTGTTTTTCAAAATTTCTCTTCTTCCATTTGTTTGTTTTTTGATAATGAGCTCACCATCCTTGTAGCCAACAGCAAGGGCCTTGCCATCAGGAGAGAAGTCACAACACCTCGCCCCCGTTTTCAGTTTTCGGACGTTAACTAGCTTGTGTGCGTTACTGAGATCCCAGACACGTAGTGTTTGATCGTCGCTCACTGTCGCACACACGTCTTTCGAGGGGTGAGCAGCAAGACCCCATACCTCACTCTCCATATGACCCTGGAGAGAAATAATAGTTTGCTTATTTATGTTTTTCTGACAGACAAGAAGAAATGTCACAAATCAGTGTTGCATCTGAGGCCAATTACTGGAGGCCCCGGCCTCGGCCTTAACTTCAGGATTTGTGGCCTCGGATACTCTCACAGAAGTTTCCCCCTAAATTAATGTGAATTCGGTGAATCCCAAACATTTTTAGTTATCCAACATTGACAGTTCAAGCAAAATTGGACAAGCCATTCAAGAGATATGATTTTTTAAAACAATATTTAGAAATATATGTCACCCTCTGTAGCTGGCTATTCTACTCAAGCCTGTGATGTCATACCAGAACAACTCTCCATTGTTATTGTACATAAATTTTTAGAAATTTCAATTGTGGGGAGCTAGTAACAAAACAGCTAAACTAGCACCTTGCAAAATAAATGTAGATTCATCTAGGCAAGGACAGTGAATGTTCATCTTTCATGAAAAATTGAATAGGCCCTATTTTGTGAAAATTCATGTACAATAACAATGGAGAGTTGTTCTGGTATGATATCACTGGCTCGAGCAGAATAGCCAGCTACAGAGGGCGACATATATATTTCTTAACATTGCTGAAAAATCATATCTCTTGAATGGCTTCTCTAATTTTGCTTGAACTGTCATTGTTGGATAGGTAGAAATGTTTGGGATTCCCGAATACACATTAATTTATGGGGAAACTTCTCCTTTAAAAATTCTTCAGCATCTACCCTATGCCTCAGGGTGGATATAAAAAAATCCTCAATTTTTCAGCCGGACATCCAGGGTCTACCATTTCTGGGGTTTTATGTTTATAAAACATTGAGGAAGCCAATTATCTGAATTAAACTAGATATATCACTGAAGGTGATTAATAACCCCGGCCCATCACATCCCTAACTTAATGCCATAATATGCCATTCAAACTTTGTTTGGCGGGGGTATAACGACACAATTGTTTATTTGAATACTGGAAGCATAACTGCTAACCTGTTGTCATTTTATGTCAATGAGGTAGTGCCACGACAGTTCACAAGTCTGGGCTAAGATATGTTAGCATTAATGCCCAATCTCAGTACACAGAGGTAAACCTGCACCAGACAAAATTGCACATTACTCATGTCATACCTGTACAAGAAGTCTGATGGGTCCACTTTTCTCAATTTCCAGGATCTCGCTGTTTTTCGTCCCGGCCAGAATGTGACCGTGGCCTAACACCACTGACCGGATAGCCGGCATGTCAATGGTCAGCGTGCCGTGTGAGTCGTGAGACAAGTTGGACTTCTTAATCGCGTACGTCTTGAGGCATCGCTCAAAGGTCTCATCCCACAAAGCTATCATGCCGTCCTTTCCGCCAGTGACAAATCCCTAAAATAAAGTAAATGATCAGGATACTGTTGAGACATGATTCAAAATACCTCAAAATATTGAAAACAAATGATAAGAACCAATCCTAAACCAGGACTATTTTTCGTATAGTATGCATTGATGCATGGGTATAATGCACTAAATGCAAGAGGAAGATTGCAGTTTGTTAACACAGAACAAACACAGTAACTCTGCATTGTGGGAATCGTTTGTTCCCCAAATCTGTCATTTGATTCAAAAGAGGGTGCTATTCCATTCTGCTTTGACTGTAGATCCTAAAGAATTCAACAATACGTCATTCAGCAGCATTCAGCAGCAGAGGGCATGCTTGTCCAAGAGAACTTGGCCTCCACAAACTTCCGGTTTTATATACATTAACATGTGTTGAGCATTGAAAAGTCCTGTATAAATGACTGGTTTAAAATTTGTGGCATATACCCAACAAATGTTGATGCAACCTGTAAAGGTCACATGAAATCATTATGCAAATTTGTGACACTCTGACCTTATTAAGTAAAATCATGAATTTTGCAGACTTCCCTGACCACTGTGCAATCTGCGCATGGGCTCGCTGACGAAAGCTATCTCTATCACCGAACACCCTATATTGTCAATAGGGAGAATTCTCCAAATAACTGACCTTGTCCAGTGAATGCATGGCAAAGCAAGGGCCTTCATGAGCCTTGACCATCTGAAGGAGCTTGACATCCTGCCACAGGTAGATGTTGCCGTTGGCACCACCAGAGTATGTCATCTCCGGGGAACGCCCGTAGCACACACACATCATGGTGTCTGGCTTGCCCACGTTACCAAACGTACCACGCTTTGAAGTGAATCCACCACCTGGATGAGTAAAGATAAAATTCCTTTTTAAAGACACTGTTCAATATTGTGAAAGCCTCATTTGGAAAAAAAGATTGTCCAACTTTGATATAAGAGCTACAGGAACTTGTTTGAATAGACATATAAGCACCCTAAAACACAAAACTTCAGACAATTATGCTATCACTAGCAAAATGTGTCGAGATAAATATCAGCATATGAATTAATGTCCTGGGGACAAAATTCTATAACATAGTAATCTATGGGGGAAACTGGAATGGTCACTCAATGATTTTCACATTTTAAAAGCACTTATGATAATTTTGAACTGGGTTTCATTTTTACACATTATCAGACACACAAGTAGCATGGAGGGTCATGTTGCTCAGATTTTATTAAAACTGGAAACATTGTTATAACACTGCCCTTAACCAAGCATGTAAATTAAAATTTTAACTGAACAAAACCCTGTATTCTTGCAACTGGAACAGACATGAAATAGAGGTCCCGTATATTGTAAACCCAAGCACATTTACAAACACAATACATTTTTTGCACAGAGTAGGGTGAGATCATGATGCAGTGTTGAAATGTTCTCCATGGAAATTTTCTGTAATCGCATTTATACATTGAGCATGTTGAGGTTAATATCTAAAATGTGGCAAACATATTTAATGGGCCTCTTTCAACTGACTGCTTGTGTGAACAGCTATCAACAATTCAGATAATACCAAAAAAAAGCATCTCATTTTTAGCCAACATGCTTTGTACATTAAAAATATGCAGTAAATGACCCTAACCACTGATCTTTAGGAGTGATGCATAGCAAGTCAAAAAGAAGTAAATATTCTTCATGAGTATGACAAAGCATAAATAATCAAAGAATGAAGAGACTCTCTATCTGACCTGCCAGAGTCCAGAACTTGATGTGCTTCATCCCGACAGTAACTAGCTTGTCATTGTTGTGTGCACTCCACTTGATGACAAAGATCTTGTCTTTATGGCCTCGGGTGGTGGCCAGTTTTTCCCCTTTCTTCCAGTCCCACACAACGATGGAGTGATTGTCATCCAGCCCCACGCTCGCCAACTTCTTGCCATCGACTGAGATATGGTGCAAAATATAAAACAAATCAAGGGTAAAAACAAACTTTTATTTGAAGGACTACTTTTAAGTTTGATTTACTAATAGTATTATGTTATATTTTGACTTCTATGAGGCTCACTGAGGACTCTTTAATGATTTTGGGGGACTCTTTTTAACTTGTAAACCAATGTGAGTAATCCATCTTCTACCATGCTTTTCAAATCAGCAAAGTAAAAGATTCTTTTTAATTATCCCTGCAATTTGACACGAAAAGGGTAATTTACCAATTTATTACTGTAAATGGAGAAATGTTCAACTGGCATATAAATGCCAACACACAATGTATCCTGTAATACTATGGAACAATATGACCACTGAAAATTATTTCAGTTTAATTTCTTAATGTCAAGACAGGTGGATATTGGCAGGTTACACCATGTTTCCATACCTGCCAACCTCCTGACATGAAAAATCTTACCGATACAGATAAAAAATCTTATTCTTAATGCAAATTGAAGGTAAAAATCTTACTATCTCAAAATCATATAGTATAACTATACTGCATTTTCTTCAAAAAATCTATTTTCTATCAGAAAATCTATTTGATGGATTTTGATGCTGACAAATCTTACTAAATCTGATAAAATCTTACTGGTTGGAAGGTGTGTGTTTCAGAAGTACCAGTACTTAAACTCCACATATCAAATTGATCTTCCACAGATTTGGGACATTCAAGTAGATAGTTGACAGCTTTGCAAGTATCATAGTGTCAACCCACACTTACCTGAGAAGTCTAGTGCACATACACCTCGCTTGTGGTTTCCCTTTAAGACGGCCAGTGGTTTCATAGTTTCACAATCCCACACAAAGATGGACGGCTCTCTACCAACCTACAGTGGGAAAATGAAAGGTGAAACGGATTAGTCACAAGCTTCCCAAAAAGATAAACATTGAAGCTCCAGATATATCATCAGCATACACATATTAGTGTTGAAAATATTATGACTGATTATTTATCTCCCACAAAGAAGAATTCCTCAAAACTTTTAAGGATTTGCTAGTATTACTGCATTGGTTCATAACTTATATGCAGATTATATATTAAGTCTCTTTTTTCAGCTTTAATTCCTCTAACCACTTTTTATCCAGTGACAACAGTTCTATTCTTTCAGATTTGGACAGAACAGAATGTGGCTTCCTAGTTGTAAGACAACATGCAACCATAATTGTCAAAAAATTGAGATGCACGGGTTTATCGCCCAGTGACAAAATGGATGTTTCTGTGTTATTCACCACAGTGCTTTATTTTGTTAAACTATGAATACATTGCAGAACATCCCATCTCTCACATTAACTCATAGTTCCTGAAACTGGGTAAATACTTTTTGTATTTCACAGAACTCTAGAAAACAAATTGGTTAAATGGAAAAACACAAAAATATGCACTGTTTGCAGCATACCTGGCCTGTTGCAACATAATCTTTGAGAGGATGAACACACAGACACAGAATGTCATCGGTGTGCTCAAGAAAGAAGCGCTGCGAATGGGTATCACGATTATATACAACTCCAGCTGCTGCCACGTGAAAGACGACTTCCCCTGACTGGGTGTAGAACAGGTTGTTGCGGCAGTCATAACCACGATATCTAGACAGACAAAAATGATAATGTTTGTCATAATAAAGAGTACAAAATATTTGTTATCTGTCTTTATCTTAAGTCATCCATTATCATTATCATCACCTTAATAATTACTACATGGCAACACTAGATACTGCACTCGTAATAAGAGTAAAATTTTCTTTTCGTATTGATGTATTTCGGTAAATGTAATTCATCTTTTCTTATATGGCACACATTGTTTCATGACATTCCCTATCAAATATCATCACTACTTGAACCAATTTAAATACAAGGATACAAGGTAATGTCATATGCCACAACCCTGTGCCTGCCCTTTTTAAATTTTGTCACATTTTAACAATATGTACAGTCAACCCTGCCTAACCAGCTACCTCTCTATAGCAGCCAACCTGTATATGGTGACCAATGAAATAATTCCTGTGGAGACCAGTTATGTGTTTCAAACCTGTCTATTAAGACCACATTTTTTGTTTCCCTTGGGTGGCCGCTATAGACCGGTTTCACTGTACTTTTCTCTTGAACTCAGGGTTATAAAAACAACATAACCAGTAGTGTAGTGTTTGTGGAATATTTGCTCTTTTATATAAGAGAATACTCCTTGCCTTGTTTTACTATAAATTAATATATCATGCAAAGAGTTAACTTACAAAGTCTTCAATTCATACAAACTGCACAACTACTGGTTATTCATATAACTCTCTCCTTCCCCTCTTTGAAAGAAAGTGACTCACCCATGGACATATTCCAGTTTGATGCCCTCAGTAGGACCCAGGCTTCTCTTTTCTCCAGTTGAGTTCTTCGTCTTGTTTTGCCTCTTGAGTTGGGTCAAATCTTCCTTGTACACTGCCCTTTCGTAGTCAATCTCCTTCTCTTTTTCAATGTCCGAGTCCAGATCACCAACGTCCGACATGTCAGAATCGCTCTCTTCACTGTTTGAATCCAAGTAGCCTTTGGGAAAAGTTGGATTTTAAAATGATTTAATGCTATTCTTTATGCCACAAGGACTGCAATGAGAATGAGTGATTCATTACATTACTTAAAGTTGGTTAAAATTGGCACACCTCTAAATTTATGTGGAACAGACCTCAGACCTCAAGAACAATCATATATTTTCACAAGGACGAATGAGCATTCCTCGGTATTTGTTTTTGTTTTGTTTTGCTGTACATGTAAATGTTCATATATTATCATATGCTAGAAGTGTCTTGACAAAACACCGAGAGGGAATATCATTACAAAAATAATTGTGGGACAATTTTTATTACTTAAATAATTTAAACAAATGTGAGACATGAAAACAGAAAATTTGCAATTCTAAACTATTCAAAGAGGAAATTTCTGGTTACTGGAGGCTACTTCATCTCCATGGTTCTTACATGGGTATGACTATCTTAACCCACTTGATACTAAGAATGACATATCTCAGGCTGAGGTTCTGTGAAGAATGTGTTTCATTGAAATCAAATCGCCCCCAATGGGTTAATTTTGGATTTACCGGAATCATGACCCATCCCTTCATCGTCTTCAGAGCCGACGCCCTCTGGGTTATACTTCCACAGGAACACTGCATGATCACCTCCACCCACGGACACGATGTGTCGCTTGTCATGCGAGAACCGTACGTTGGTGACGTGAGCCGAATGACCCACATACTTCCTGAATTTGGCACCTGAGGACATTATTAAAGAAAGGTAATCAGGGCTCAAAACAATTTGATAATTCTAGTATCTCAAATTTCAATTCATTCATAAGAAGTGACGAAAATTCTTTTTTTTGGGGGGGGGTGTCATGACTTGATGATATAATAACCTTTTTAAAACTATTACTGATGTGATTTCTTAGTTTCCTAAAAAAAACAGATACCATTCACAATTTTTCCTGGACCTCTTTTTATGTTCCATGGCAATATGGTCCTTCCCTTCTCATACTTGACTGCTGACAGCAAAGACATATGCTGCAGTACATCTTGTGTGTTGATTTCGATTTCATGAAAACATGCTTATATTATAACTAGTATTGCTACCGGCTCAGCAATAATCTAGAAATTCCAGTTTGTAGTAGGTGTGACGTTGTTTTCTGATGTCGAAGATGACAATAAAATACTTTGTGAATAATTGCTGAAAAAGTTGTTTTTTCATCCAAAACTATACTTGTGCTTTAAGTTAAAAGAGTTTACAATCAAATGTAACTATGCTTCATACTTTTTAATGATGAACTTTTTTGTGATTACAACATAGGTATGATGAATATCGACGCCATACACACTCACCTTTTTT
>JZLH01S0618376.1:7758-23708 GCA_001188425.1 Eucidaris tribuloides
TATTTAAACAAATATTTAAATGCAATAAGGCATCTCAATCTATCTATCTCTATCTCTATGTATGTATGTATAGTGTATGTATGTATGTATGTATGTATGTATCTATCTATCTATGTATCTTTCTATTCATCTACGCATCTATCTTTATGCATGCATGTATCTATCTATCCACCTTTATCTATCTATCTATCTATCTATCTATCTATCTATCTATCTATCTATCCATCTATCTACGTATGTATACATCTATCTTTATGCATGTATCTATCTATCCATCTTATCTATCTATCTATCTATCTATCTATCTATCTATCTATTTATCTATCTATCTATCTATCTATCTATCTATCTATCTATCTATCTATCTATCTATCTATCTAATTTCTCACTCTCTATCTGTCCATCTCTCTATCTATCAACTATGGTAGAATGCACATGTTTTATTAATCGTTTCACTAAAAATACGTTAAGTTTGAGATCTAATTATCTTTTCAAAATTTGTATAACGATAATGCCTTTGACACTCGTGCTCAATTCATCGATTGTTAAAATGAATTAGCGAACCGAACGCTTGAAATGGTGAGTAATGTAATATTTTTTCCTTTTAATTTTCAATTCATTTTTTAGAGTGATACTACAGCAGTCTTTTCAGGTCAGCACTAATGGATTGATGCTTTTATACATTCTAAAGTAATTGGGTATTATTTACACTTTTAAAACTAGAAGGTGGATAACCTTGCTTTGGATTGGAATTGAATGCAGAGTAACACGATGCGGAGAATATGGGGTCGTTGTAGAATTTGAAAGAGTGAAATGGATAACAATGACATGAAATACATGTAGCACCATTAACCTGTTTTTGAAGCATGCAGGCAATTATGGCGGGGAATACGTGTGTGAGTGAGTGAGTGAGTGAGTGTGTGTGTATGTGTGTGTGTGTGTGTGTGTGTGTGTGTGTGTGTGTGTGTGTGTGTGTGTGTGTGTGTGTGTGTGTGTGTGTGTGTGTGTGTGTGTGTGTGTGTGTGTGTGTGTGTGTGTGTGTGTGTGTGTGTGTTGTTGTTGTTGTGTTAGTGTGTGTGTGTGTGTGTGTGTGTGTGTGTGTGTGTGTGTGTGTGTGTGTGTGTGCGTGTGTGTGCGTTGTGTGTGTGTTAGTATGTCTGTGTGCGTTTGTATGCGTCTGTGTGTGTATGTGTGTTTGTGTGTGTGTGTGTGTTTTTGATATGGCCATGATGGATGTGTGAGTTCTATTGAAGAATAGATTAGATATAAAATAATATTCAAATGTTGATACTCACATATACGTTAACTTTGTCAGATGAGCAAACAAATTGGACTCCAAATTTGCAATCTTATTATAAGATAGTTCCCTGTTGTTTAGATAAAACAAACAGAATTGTGCTTTATTAGAAATCTATGTTTCAAAAATATATTAGTCACAGAACCCAATAAAATAATAAAAAAATGGGAAAATAACAGTATTGGCAGTGATAATTGATAAAATGCACGTTACTGTATTATAAGTACATGTACTCATGGTGATACAATAAGTGATATAGTCCGGGATATAGTAATTATATTACTATTCCGATGTTGCAAAATAGTTAAAAACAAAAATTCAAATGTCTGCGAAACAACTTGCGCACGTTCAAGAACACTTACAGAGTTAACAAATTAATCAGGCCAGCGAACATGTCCCTCCTTAAGATCACAATTTGATTCAAGTTCAGATATCTGCAAAGATGGAATACATAAACGCCATTAAATACTTATCGTAAAAGCGATATACAACGTTTAATGCAGTCTAGAGCATACTGATGGTACCAATCACACACAGGTTACAAACATCAACGTAATCTAATCTTATACATCACAAATTATTTCTTTAAGATACAGGATTTTTGGCAACGTTGTATTCTCAAAAGCACATGAAGGAATCATAATTAAATAAAATTTAAAAAAGGAACAGCTACTTAATCAACATTATTCAACTACTACTACTACTACTACTGCTCAAATGCAACAACAACTACCTAATTGCAGTTATCTTGCTACTGACATTATCCCCTTAATCACCACAATCGCTACCACCATACACCAACATCACCAACCCCCAACCCTGCCACCACCATCACCACCAACCAGTATTACCACTACTCAACAATAACAACAACAACAACAACAACAACAACAACAACAACATTAATAACAACAACCACAACCACAATAAAAACAACAACAACAACAACAACAACAACAACAACAACAACATTAATAACAACAACCACAACCACAATAAAAACAACTATTACTACCACTACTACTACAACAACGGAGGTACTCCCGGGCCCAAAGGCCTCTCCCGCAACTTAACTAAATTTTAGTCGATACGTTAACGAATTTGTACTTACAATTTTTGCAATTTTGCCATTTTCATAAAAGCAAAATTCTCAATCCCCCAGATGTTGTTGTTTGCCAAATTTCTGTTAGAAAATAAAATATGATATACTCAATTACACATCATTTTACTTTTCATATCATACAGTGTGAGTCAGTAAGTTTTTTCTAATGATGTTTATATTTCCATTTGTATTTTATGCGAAATAAACATTTGCCCAATTCTTCAAAGTTTGTTTTGTTTGGTGGGTAAAGTTTTGTCTATGGAAATTAGATTTCATTATCATGTCACAGCTTAAAGGGAGAAGGCAGCCAGCAACTAACAGGCATAAGTTAAGAAAATAGAAGAGGCATTGAGAGATATTGGTGAGAATTATGGTATACATGGTGAAATAAATACAGCCTTAAAAAAGGGCTATTGTGCGGACCACTCACCACTTTAGCAACGGCCCTAATAAAATTAGTTAATTTGTTATTATTTTATGTCTTTGCAAGCCTTGTCTTAAGATAACTTGCAGAAAACAGTTCAATAGGGGGAGGAGCTTATGGCGATTCAAACAAGTGCATACATTTACTGCGGCGGTGACTAACACACTTCGGGGTGGCATGCATCGGTCCTAGCTTGGTCAGTTTCAGGGGCAATGTGTACGTGGCGATCTGATTTTGGTTGGAACAAGAAGCTACAAATGTTTTTCTTATACGTTATGCCTGTTAAGTTTGCTGGCGCCTTCTCCCTTTAATATCACCCGAAATGTTGCAACCCACGTAAAATATTATTTGTATAAACATTTTCAATATTTTAGCCCCCCCCCCCCCGAAGTAATATCACGGGTGTAGTGTTGGACCACATTCGATATCTATACTCGGTGACACAATCGCATATGTTTGAAATAAACTTATTACTCTTTTCATTAGTCGAGATTCATTAGTAGGATAAAATAACGCTGTTTGAATTCTTGGATCTAACAATTTGATTCAAAAATATTATGATGTTTTCTGTGGAATGGTTCGTATTGCGTAACAGTTGTGAAGTTACAAACTTACAATAGTGTTAGTCCTGTGAAATCGTCCATAGCATCTGCTGAGACTGTCGTAAGACCTGTTTCTTGAATAGTTCTGCACGAAATAATTAATATGTTCATTTTTGTTAATTTTTGTTAAACTCAAAAGGAAAGAAATCGTAAACAAATATAATATGAATACAACGCTTTATTATTCTTATAAATTAGAGTTGGTTTTACACATCATATCACACTCCTAATAACGTTTCCTGTTAGCAAAACCTTTATCAACATAATCTTACCCTTAGAGGAGAAATTTTCTCAAATTCAAGTAAGATTGACTCAAAGTTTTTTTTTTTAATCTTTCATCAACTACTACCTTCATACCATGAAGATAGATTGGTAATTCCGAATCATCCTAGAGAAGAAATATGGGGTAATTAATATGAACAATACACTCTACAAACGGAAATGACATTTCAACATTTAAAAGGGCTAAGGGTGACCACACTTTACACTTCCTAGATGTTAGATCCAACTTTTTATCCAGCTGGATTCAATACTTCAGATCCAGCAGGCTAAAGGTTAAATGCAACACGCAGAAAGTGTGGTCACTCCTCGGCCCTTTTAAATGTTGAAATAGCATTTCAGGTTTTAAAGTGTATGTATAAGCACCGTGTATACAGCACGATGTTGTATATTTTCATTGCATGGTATAAGGATTGGCTAATATTCAGGTCAAGAGTAGCAACAAACCATAATTCAAACAAATGGCGCGCACTGTTCAAAATAAGATACATATATTTCACCATCTCATCTCATTTTATTAACAATACGCCATCGCCCTACTTCTTATTATACATGTTCTATTGATCAAATTCAACTCTAGCTTGGTAAGTTCAGAGGTGCCTTTAACAATAGCTGTATTCTAATTCTTTCCGCCATTTTACATGTTTGAAAACCCTTGATTTTAGTCAACATTTTTGTCCAATATAATTATTCTCAATCATCAGAATTTAAACGAAATAAAGCGATACACTTAACCACTTTTACTATACCATTAACTTTTATTCAAAGAAAAGAAAATGGAAAATGATGCACTATATAAAGATAATGGAATTTCTTTGTATCATTTGATTTGAATATGACAAAGTTAATGGCTATTTGCAATTTGCCCTTTTTGTCCAAAAGCTATAGACAGAAAGTGTAGCCCATTTTCATGACCTGCATATCACTGTCTTCAGGGTCAAATAGTTATAGGCATTATACTTATAATGAACTTCTTGGAAAGACACTGATCGGAGTAATGAATATATGATGAAAATTGTCGATTTTCTTCAAAACATGTTCTCTGTCTTCATACCGGTATAAGTATATACACGTATATAGTGGAAAATATTCTATTTTAAAAATGTCAGTGAATGTGTAGTACGTATATTATAGTTTCAAACCCTCTTTTCATGTGATGTTATATAAGACATTGTACCACACATTTTGGAATCGAATTTTCTTTATTAAAACGGTTTAAATTTTTCATTATGAAAGAATCCAGCTTATTTGTTCCATGAGCTCACTTTCGGTGTGCAAATCAAGATCACAGTCTTAATTTTAAAAACACCTATTTATTTTGTTTAAGCAATGCATAAAATATCTGTTTGTGAACATTGAATTGAAAGATAACACAAGTGCCGGACAGAGACTTAAAGGGAGAAGGCGCCAGCAACTAACAGGCATAAGTTAAGAATAAAAATGACATTGTGAGTATTATGAGAATTATGGTACATGGTGATAAAAACAGCCTAAATAAGGGGTACTGTGTAGATGTCACCCTCCCAAGGCCTATAAATTAGTTAATTTGTGTTTATTTTTCGTTCTTTGTAAGTTTTACCCTAAGACAAACGTTGCAGAAACAGCTATAGGGGGGGGAGCTTTCAAATTTTACAGTTGCATAATTCACGGCGGGCTTAACAGTCGCGTGTGGATGCATTGGTCACGAATGGTCAGCTCTGCAGTGCAGTGCAATCTGATTGGTGGGTCAAGACTAATTTATTTAATTATGCTGTTTATTGCTGGCGCTTCTCCTTTATTGTCAGCAGCAAATATCACTATGTGTGTATTCTTATTTCTAAGGAAAAAATTTATATCCTTAATTAAATGGCGGATCAAGTGAAACATAAACCACACGAAGAACTTACAATTCCCAAGAGAAACTTTAATATATTAATGGGATCTTTCAGCTGGACGGACGCCATAGAACTCTGAAAGAGAAACAGATATAATCATGTTATGTGTGGACTGTTGTTGGTAGGGGTGCTGTGGTCTGTTAGAAAGTGATAAGAAATAGGCGAGTAGCCACAAAGAAATACATTTCAGTTTATTAAATAGTTGGGATGTAAGGCATTCACGTGAGTTTGGTCTAACAACATAATTTTCATTTCGTATATTTCATATTGATGACTTAGATTAAATAAAAATAATTATAATAAGCACATGGGTTTGACGTGAATCGTTAATTGTTAATATTAAGGCATTTACATGATGTATTAATTTTTTATGTGTAGATTTTTAGCTGTATTTGTCAGGACGCTTGTACACAATTAAAATTCGTATTATTTTTGTGGTAGTATATTTTCTTCATTGAAAAGTATATGTAAATATAGCTTTTGCTAGTTTCTGTTCATGTCAGATCAATAGCTCATTAGAACATACGGTTACAAAAGATTTGCGAAAGGAAAATGAAATAAATTGTGCAAGAAGCCCAAGGGTTTATGATCTCTAGTTGTGATTTTAATTTCGTAATACAGCTTTATATTTCTTAAAAGTATTATTATTTAGAAGTTATTCTTTCGACGATTAAAAATTTATACGATAAGAATATCATGTCATGGTAATAGGTAAATAGAATTAACGGCGACATTATTACGTGCATATATGAAATAATTGGAGTCATGAGGGGTCAACAAATTCCGTTGGGAACAGAAGGCGTAACCCAGTACAATTGCACTATAGCGCCCTTCTGGTTTTAACAACCATATTTATAAAGTAATGAATTCAAAGTTCCGATATGAGCGTACTCAAATAGTGGTCCTCAATTGGTATTCCTTCTGTGCTGCAGATGCTCGATGCAGTGTAAGGACAGCAGCTAGGCGAGCAGCGTATTGCTCCTGAAATAAAATACAAAGTTTAGGGCTTATGACATAATTGGGAACACTTAAAAAATGCGTTAAGACGCAAATGAGTTCGGATACATAATATAATACACCACCTGCAGTGTAAATCCAGGCAGGAAGGAATTTGTTTACTTGAGGAGAATCATACATGAACATACCAGTATTGAATTACTCTCGTGCCCCGATAGAAATTAATTCAATAGAGATCTACATAACAAATTTGCTTGTCACCAGGGATACTGATGGTAGTTCTTTTAAAATTAGTCAACATTTGACCACAATACTTTCACAGCAGAATGTTTACACAGTTTACATGGTTTACTTGATTCTACAATAGTTTTCCCCTGAGTTGAGAACTACCTCCAATCATGCTATTTATCTTTAAAACCTTACACTGGCAGGGTGACTGTAGTAGTTTCAGTTTTTAGTTAAACAAATGAAATGTTTTACAATCGAGTGCGGTATGCTTACAGACAACAAGCTGACACATAATATGAACGATATAAAAATGGCCTAACGGTAACAACAGAAGCACACAATTAAAACATTCATCAAATAAAGTGCCTTAAGGTAAGCATAATAAGCAATTGATTGCTGGTTACTTGATTTTTTTCATGCAAAGTATAAAAAGCAAAATAAAAAAGATACGATACAAATCAGCCACGATGAGTATGTTGTGGGTAACAAATAAAACACACGCAATACCGTCTTTTGTTTACTCTTCTCTTCATTAAAAGGTCCACTGAATATCTGGGAGTAATCCCAGAAGATTAAAATTAATTTTATGAACATGCATTTATTGTTGCGGTTTCATGATGTAAACGAACAGCAAACTATTCTGTATTTAAACAGAAAATCGTGCACAGTAAAATTAAACAAAACAACTTGTAAACACTTTCAAAACCTGGTTTACTATGAACTGATCAGGTATTGTCTAACAATTTAAACAAATGTTCGAAAATTTAAACAGCAATGTTTAATTTTGGAACGATAAATACAAATTAAACATTGCTGTTTTAAACTGTTATAATTTCATACCGTTTTAACTGCAAAAAAAAAACAATAAAAAAACGAAAAGCACGCGGATAAAGCATGCATTTGCAAAGTACCTTATATCAGCATATTGAAGATTGTAAATGATGGATTAAATGACATGCAAAAATGATGGGAATATGTTAAAATATTGACTTTTTGTCGGGATCTAATTTTCTTTTCACCAACGCTGGCACACAAATCATAGGACGATCAGAGTATTTAATTTTAAAAATTGTTCCATGCACTACTCCCAACAATAGCGAGAAGACCTCGAAATCTGGCCTATAAAATGCGAAACTGCATGCCTGTCGTCCAATTTTACCTTTGGTGGAAGAGCAGCTTGGCACATGGAACTTCAAAGCTAATTTGAATGTTGAGCATCTATTATTCAGCTTTCGAATTTGCGCATATACGTTTGCATAAATTACAAGAGTTTTCACTCCTTATAGTTACAGCTCTCTGGTCACACGTTACCGTTTCAGGCAATCAGCATAAGGAACATTCCAACAACTTGTAGGGTTCTGTACTGCATTATATTAAATATTAATAAATTAAACTTGCCACATGTATCATCGTCAGATCCATAAGTACAGTTGCTGTAGCCATCACAAATCCAGTCCAGTGTTTCACATCTCGACTCTTGATGTAAACACCGCGTCGCGCTGTTAGTACAAATGTCTTCATCGTCTGAAAATGGGATGAAATGCATCAATTAATTGATTTCTCTATGTATGACTATTTCCCCTAACGACAGCTGCACGTAAAAAAAGGACAACCACACACTGTGAGAAATCGTTGTCAAGATAATTGACTTCAAAGACTTTTAAATGTACCCTTCTCATCATTTTGCTGAGTGATAATTTCAAACTTAAAGGCAGGGGTCTCTTTTGCATGCCTAAAAATTAACATCGTGTAAATACAATGGCATTTAGAAAAAAAAACGCCATCTGGGGACCTTTAGCAAAATATAGGGGCTAGAAACTCAGTTTAAGTGAAATTATAGTGACCGTTAGACTCAGATTTGAATTTTTTTCTCGCGAGAAAAAATTTCCTACCATGGAACGTACACTAAACGGCTATTGTTTTCTTTTGCATTTTTCAAATTCTAGGCAATCACTGACCCCCAGATTTCACAGACATGCCCTTCATCAATAGCCTAAGGGTATGAGTTATCTTTTCCTGGTCTGCGGGGATGTTTGCAAATGAGATCCACTGCCTTTAAGTGCGATATGAAATAGAGCTATATGTAAAAAAAAAAAATGATACAAAATACGCGAATTTTTAAGATCCTGTTAATTGTCTATACCTACTCCATTTGCTCTCCCCGTTATAGCCAATGGTGCTATTCGTAACAATATGTCCTTTTAACCTATATACGAGGAATTTTAGTAGGCATATATATGTACTATGCCCTATTCTGGCAAAAGTATCAATTATTATATAAAAATGAGAAACTGTGTTCGTTTTTTACATTTACATCAAATGTAATTTCACGGCGTTTTGATTGAAATTTGTTTTTATTCAATGATTATTTATATTGATTTTTGCTCGAATGTACGGTACGCAGCAAAATGTACACAGTTTATCATTTGGAGTTTTGGAAGTGTCTTTAGAAATGTGTTCATGGGTTATATAACGCTATAAAATACAACGTTACAACTATAACTGCTGTCGTCACATTGGTTCGGAAATTGTGTGCGAATAGCCAGACCATAACTCAGTGTTACTGCAGCTCTCCTTTTGGTAGTTTTGTTGCACCTGTTTCCACCATAAAATTGTCCACATATATTTCTAAACCTGAGTGAGCGGGGAGGTAAATCTGCCACTTATAGACATACTCACATTTGCTTAACGCATATATTCGAAGCAGAGTGTGAGAATGTATTTTTTTTGTTTGTTAACAACGAAAGGTTTCTTTATAGCAGTTAACCTCTTAAATTTATACATGTAGTAAACGGGCGCTTCCGTTATATTTGTTACCTCGTCGCTAGTTTTTAATCTTTTAGAATAACACAGGAGGTGTTTAAAAAGACAATTTTATCCACGAAGACAAAAACATAATATAAAATTGATTTCACAGAACTGCAGAATGTACAATTAACATTGACATGATTCACTAATTTAATCTAAAAGAAACATGTTGAGGCATACTCATTTCCGCTGCTTAATGAGACAACGAATATTCAAGATTTACTAGAAATTTAAAATCAATATTATTCCGACTACACAACTTTTGAGACCCACTGTACAGTTGAAATTGAAATACATAATCTAGCGTATGCCTTTCGATTATTGCATACCGAAACGGATACTTTTTTTTTCAAGACAGAATATCAAACAATTAGTAAAACCTAGTGTAAATTTTTAGATATTTATAAAGAAACTCTATTAAATGGTCTTTAATGGCAAAGCGTTTACAGTCAGTATTGCATTTTAGTCTATAAAAACATAATGATTTAGCACCTTATGATTTTGCTACAAAGCGCCTGTCTAAATCGTATTATGTTACCTGCCATTTTACTTTACGGGTTACATCCCCTGTTTATTCCAAACCAAGGTGTATTTTATCACACAACCGATATTGTCGTGATTGTGGGCATAGGTGGCGGAAGCAGGGGTCGGGGAGGACATGTCCCTTCTAAAAATTAGGTGGGGGGACATTCCCCCCCCCCCAACAAAAAAAAAGCATGTCGAAAAGGGAAAAAGAAAGAAACGAAAACTGAGGGAATAGAAGAAATTGAAGAGCAAACGTGAAAAAAGAACGTTGATTTTTTTTTAGTCCATGCAAAGTTTAATCGGGAGGCCCCCCCCCCATCTTAGTGACATTTTGCGTGCTGTTGGGTGTTGATTTGGCCTGTTGGAAAATTTTTTTTAGCCAGTGGAAATTTTTATGGCGCGAAAATCGTGCCCCACCCCGCTGAGCATTTTTTAGAATTTAAACAAACCAAAGGTAATATTCCATGATAGCATAGATCTACCAAAAATTACATCAATCTTTCAAAGACAATACGATAATTCAAACCTGTCATTGCAAACTTAATGCAGCAAATCCCTGAATTATTCTTGTCATAAACGTTCATTCGAAATTCATCATTTGGTTTAACTATGTTTTTAGTTTAGTTTAATTTAATTTTAGTTTTGTTTTATTATTTCGTATTCATGTATAACTATCTTTATGGTTTTTGTATATTATAAGTTCCTATTTGTATTTTATATTTATGTAAACATCAGGGCTCTTTTGAAAAGCAGGTCTTTTGGCTCTGAACAGACTTCCCTGTTTTTTAAATAAGAATGAATGAATAAATAAGTAAATAAATAAATAGATAGATAAATAAATAAATAAATAAATACATAAATAAATAAATATATGTAAGCGAAATTTCCTTGATAAATGACACAAAAGTGTACCTATTTAAAACAGGACATATTGAACTCAAGGTTTTATAAATGAAATAGCATGATTACAAATAAGAATACAAAACTACGCTAACAATTAACTCCAACCAAAATTCTGAAACTTCATTCAAAAGTTTCATAAATAAAGGATAAATCAAATTTGAAATTTAGTATTCTTACTGCACATATATTCGTCGTCTTTGAGTTGGCACCGCGCGACACCGTCACAGACATCTGTCAGGTCGTACGTGTCGTCACTTCCGGTGCAAGGGAAGGTTCCATTGGTGGCTGTTTTCGTAGTTAAAACAAAACCTGATCAGAATTAATTTCATCCCCAACATATATGCAAGTAAGCTTGCATGAAATTAAATTCCGTTTACAGGTTGAAACCTTTCTTTTCGAATTTTGCATACATGTACATGTTAATGATGTTACATGTATGTATTTACGTATTTATTTACTATATGTATTGTAAGAATATTACTCTACATTTTGTTTTTGAAATTAGTCATCAGCGACGATATCGTCCTAAACCGTGGAATATGTTGTCTGCTCTGACCTCATGTCAGGAAAGATACTGATCTACTGTATTTTTCTCTATTTTAATTGATTTTTGGGCAGAAAACGCCTACGAGAATACCGTAAGATAAATCAAACATACACCAATCAAATGCATTAAATAAAACCATATAGTTGATTTCCTTCAACAGAAGTTGGATTGTCATGAGATAAGTACCGGTAAGCACGATGTGATGAGATTCTAGAAACGTAAAAAAATCGAACAATAATACAAATATGATTTCACTTTATTGTACCAAATATACAAGTTTCTCACATATCTGTTAATAATTTAGTTATGGTCTGAGAGCCAAAGTTGCAATACTCAACTATTCCCCTCCCTACTCAAAAGTACTGCAACGTACACTATAATGCATGCATTTTACGTTGAAGGTGTCTTTCCATAATGATATTCTAATTATTTGAAAAGACATCAATGAATATTGTTTATCGTTTCTTCTCCAAGGCGGAGAAATTATTTAATGCAGGCTCACCTACGACAGTGGGGCTGGAATATAAAATGTAACATTTTTTCGCCTCCCTATAGGGGTGGGCTGTTAATTCACACTAGCATCGTAATTCAGTTTCATATTTCCAATGAAACGATTTTGATGGTTTGGAAAGACTTCCAGCAAACAAGAAATGTCAATATGTTCCTCTGAAGCGGTCTCATAAAGAAGAACATACCCCTCGAAGACGAAAGTAACCTCCTGTCTTCATCAGACAGTGACAAGGAGGATAAGGGTACTGATTAAAGATGATGGCCTTTCCTCCACATCATTATATGCAATGCACTATAAAGTCTCATCACAGTACATTTTCAGATGTTTACAATAATAAACTGCTTTTAGAATTGAGAAAGAATAAGAAATATATCTTGAAGAGGTCTTGTTTAAAATATGGGGCGTTTCTTCCTTACCACTGTCTTATGAAGATGGGAGGCGCATTCTTCTTCGCCGGATGTGGTCTCCTTTCTGAGACCGCGTCAGAGTAACATATTGGCATTTGTTGATTGTTAGAGGTCTTTCCAAACAATTAAAACTGGTTTACGGTAAATATGAAATCGATTTACTATGCTAAGGTAAATTAACACCCCACCCCTATAGGGAGGCAAAACAAGTTCAATTTTATGTTAAAGCCCCTCTGCCGTGTGTGCACCTGCATTGGATAATCTCTTCTGCCTTGGAGAAGAAACGAGAAAGAATATTCATTGATTTCTTTTTAAATGATTTGATTTTCCAATTATAAACTTCAATTCAATTCAATTTCAATTTCAATTCATTCATCAAGCGTGCCCAAGAATACAACTATCCATCCTACAATTTGATTACAGGCCATTAATTTATTACAGAATCGATTCACTAGGACACCTTTAAATCAAAATACGTTCGTTATAGTGTACGTTGCAATTCTTTCGAGTATGGAGGGTAGTATCTACGGGAAACATGCGGTATTATAGGGCAAATATTACGCAGTACCTTTTCTTTGACTGATCGCAAGCTACCAAGCGAAAATGAACTTTCAACAAATGAGGGCAACTATAAATCTATCACAGAACATATAAAAAAAAGAAGTGAAACGAACGAGCATGTACCGAAACTTAAAAACAAACAGCAACTAAACATAACTCAGAATTATACAGATATCTTAAATCTAATAGACACGCTGACCATGCTGACTGACAAATAAAAATGACTTACACGTACCGGTAGTTGTGGTCAAGTTTTGCGCCGAAGATAAAACTGCCAGCAAAGAAAGTATGCTTATCGTGTAGTGCATCATGGTGATATCAGTTCAACGACGGAAAAATCTTGAAATGAATTTGCCTTTCTTAATCATTTCCATTTAAATATTCATAGTTACTACCAGTGACCTTACACATTTAATGGAGCGCAGGGTATCTGTGCATTCTTTGCGCCCTCAAAAGACCATTTTACATCCATTATAATTAGGTCGCATTGCAAAAAGAGCACGAAAGAAAGTTAAAAGAATTTGGTCATAGCGCGTCTTTTAATTCCATATCGTCGCAATAAAGAAAGGGCACATTACGCCTAAAAATAGGTTAATAAAATCTATTCATTATAAAACACGAAAAAGACACGCTTTCAGATCCATACAATTTACTGTAACGCCATGGAGAATATGGGGTATACACAGTATACGCCATTAAAAATCGCATATGATACCTGTCTATCTATCTACAAGTATCTATCTATCTATCTATCTATCTATCTATCTATCTATCTATCTATCTATCTATCTATCTATCTATCTATCTATCTATCTATCCATCTATCTATCTATCTACCTATCTATCTATCTATCTATCTATCTATCTATCTATCTATCTATCAATCTATCTATCTATCTATCTATTATTTCTTTATTTCTTTATTTATCTATTTATCTATTCATCTATCTGTCTATCTGTCTTTTTTTCCTTTCTATATAGATATACATATAGATGAAAAGATACTACAAGCTTAAAGACGCTATAAAAAAAAATTATCGAACCTTGCTATCTGTCATGATATATCTGACTGTGTTTGAATAGACAAATAAACACCCTAGAACACGAAAGTTCGGACAGTTATGATGTCACTAGTAAAATATGTGCTGATACAAATTGGCACATTAATTATTCTCAGCCGATAGGAAATTCTGCAACACAGCAGCCTATGGGGAAAACTGGAATGGTCTCTCAATGATTTTCACTTTTTCAAAGCACTCAATGATCGTTTTAAACTGCAATTTTTTCAGGGCTTCATTTTTAGACCGTATCAGAGACACTGGTAGCATGGAATATCATGTAGCTCAGATTTTTTTAAACTCGAAACATTGGTACAAAATGCCTTTAATGTAAGTTTTCGTAAAAATTTATGTTATTGTTGTTTACAATTATTTTGTTGACACAATAGTTAAGTAGCTTTTTTAAAAAAATCTCAAATGGTCTGAACTGCGAGTTTTACATTCAACACATTCAAGAATCTGCTTTCAAATTTGTAGTCAGCCAATTTGTAGATGTTATCAAAGTAATAACAATTATTGTGGTAACGATATACATTTTAAAACTGAATCCCATTTTCTTCTTTTTATCATGTTTATAATAAATGCTCAGTGAAAAATTGAAAATAATATACATAATTATGTTATCAAAACATAAGAATAATAATAAAATATTTCCATTACGAAAAACATTGATATTGTGACGTTGTGTTTATTTCTTAAAAAAACAAACAAATTAATATATCTATTTAAGTAAATGAAAACATGAAAATGCGGATATTTATTTGACAGTTAAAATGCGGGATGAGATCATTTTATGCAAAATAATGCACGTGCCTGACGAAGGGATTATTCTACCGTATTCCATCCTGCCTTGAAGTTGGAATGGGGGTGGGGGTAAGTGGGAATAGGGAGATGGGGTTCACTTGAGATATCAGTTTGCCGCATGTATGTGCATATATATATATTTTTTTTTTGGGGGGGGGGGGTCTTGGCTATGTACGCTGCAAAGTAGCAGCAGGTTACCCTTTTATTCTTTTATTTTGTATTTTATATGCAAAATTTAAATTCTTTGCAATGTAGAGTTAGGCTTGGATTGAGAATACATTAGGCCTATCATTAACGGTTTGGTTTTAGCCATAACAAAAACGCAATTATTTGTTAAGTAAATTTTGCATATTTTGATTGTAAAATTGTCTATTATTTGACGGGACCTTTAAAAATGCAGCTTTGTTGATTTATTTTATGTATTATAGAAAAGTTCTAATGAAAGAAAAAAAATATACATTCATACATCTTAAATGTATAACAATGACGTGTATTTAATGAATGTTATTGTTCGTGATACTACCGATATAGATAAAATGAAATTCAATACCAAATTCAGAACATTTAAGGTAAATGACATGATTGGGGGTAGTCCTCAACTTGGGCTGAAACTATTGTAGAATCAAGTAAATTATGCACGGATTCTCCTGTGAAAATCTTGTAGTCAAACGTAGACTCATTCTAAAATTACTAATGCCAATATCCTTTGTGGTAGGCAAACCTGTTGTGTGGCTTTTCTATGGGTCCTATTTTTATCGTGCCCCGATATAATTACTGTTCATGCTTGATTCTCCTTAAGTAAACAAATTAGAGACAAATCCTTCTAGCTGGGATATCCACTCCAGCTGGTGTAAATTTGGTATTATATTTCAACTCATTTGGTTCTTGAGGCATTTTTAAGTGTTCCCAATCATGTCAATAACCTTTAATAATGTTTGCTGCATAAAGAGACCACCTTCCTTTCACCCTTCTTGTAACATGCAGTATCGGAATATAACATGCTAGATTTATGTACTTTTGTTACAATGGTACTGGGAGTGTTAACAGAACAGAGGACACCCGG
>JZLH01S0618385.1:3796-15153 GCA_001188425.1 Eucidaris tribuloides
GCAACAAAAATATCATGCCCCATAAGAAACGAACCAGTTTCCCACAGTGTGTCAGGCCCCTATGAACCGAGTTATCCACTTGCTCACGGGTAAAATCTTATATGAGCCGGGTGAGGAGAGAACCTCTTCTCACGACCGAAACGACGGCAAACCTCACAGGACAAACTGAGGATTACGATCAAAGGGGATTTAGAAAAAAGAAACCGCATACAACGGCACCAATCAATGATCCGACGAAGCGGGCGCAAAATGCGACGCGACAAGCCCCTAAAAATTTTTTTTAAGTCGCGCGGAAACGAGATTCACAAGCACGCCAAATCATATCACCATCGCGGCAACTGCTTGGTGACAAGCCAAAGCCCCCCCCCCCCCGAACCGGCCACGCAAAAAGAAAATTCTACCGAAGAGTCCGCCAAAGAATCTGTTACAAATGGCCGAACTAGAGGCCGGTGAAACGGGGGGCGGGGGGGGAGGGACGCCCCCTAATTTATGGAAATAATAATAACAGGGATTTTACTGGACTTTTGAAAATGTTGCTCCCCCTATTGCTAGTTTGGCTAGTAAAAAAAAATGGCGGGCAAAAACTGGTTTAGGTCGTCGTTGGTCCCGTGCCTCCCGCTTGTCGGATGTTTGGCTTGTAGTTTCGCAGGTAGCAGAAAAAAAATGTTGGTGGGTAAAATTTTCCCGACTAACTTCCCCCCCCCCCCCCAAATTTTACCCTGGCGCCGCCCCTGGGCCAAACAACAAATTGGTTCGATGCATCAGTAAAGATAACGACGGGAAATCTTAGAAGGAAGCCGCGCCCTCTTTACCCCGTGTGGCGTCGCCCTAGGAGTGTGTGTGTGTGTGGGGGGGGGGAGGGGGTATATAGGCCCTAGTACTCCCGGAGGTTTTCAGTCCTAGTTCGATCCCGCAGCGAGAAACACATTTATGGCAAATCCGCTTTCCATAAACTTAAAGCCAACGTCGAGGGATCGATTGAGATTTGATGGTACGATCGATCGTGCGACGAATCTCAGCTGGAGCTTTGAGCTGGAGGAAGGAGGAGGCAGGAGCACTACTGAAAATTGAGGAGGTAAATTTACTTGTAAGAATTGTCTGAATGTTTAATATAAACCAAACACGGGACACTGGTTTACGATATGACGCATATGATGATGGGAAGAAAACAAACTCATTTCCTTATCGATAAGTTCAGGGAGGGTAGACACGTCTTGGCTGCAGGGTGGACTGTCTTGAGCGCTGCTAGCTGCTTTTGCCGTTTTGGCTGGAGGTACCGGTACGGTGTGCCCGCGCGGGGCGGCATCGGCGGCGGCCGTCCACTGGCGCAGGCTCAGCACTGCAGCAGCTAGCAGTTGTTGGAACATGTTCCACTACCGGCACCTGCCAATTGCCTGCCTACCCGTTCCAGTAATTTAACTTTTATTAAGATATTGTTACGATTTCTGAAGATGGAAATTTGGAATACCGTAAATAAAGTTTAATATTTCACAATGTCAATAGTAGATCCTAATCCACAAATACACAGAAAAAAAGTGGATGTTTTTTTCAGTTTTTCTCATTTCAGCAGTTCAATTTTTTTTAAACTAAAATTAAAAAACAAATTGACAGATTGAGGCAGCCATTGTTTGAGCACTAAGCAAATTATCAGATCACCTAGCTGTAATTTTTTTTTATTTACACGATTTAGTAAAGGCTGCCGCTAAAGGAAAGTAGACTGGTATTGGCTTGCAATATTGCTAGTATGTTAGTATTAACGTTAGATCTGTTACACTTTTTATGCCTCCGCAATGAAGTTGCCGGAGCTAGGCATCGTGTTTTTGGGTTGTCCGTCTGTGCATGCGTCTGTGCGTGCGTGCGTGCGTCCATTACCGGTTCTCGTTACTGCGATAACTTAAGAACCCCTGATCAGATTTTCTTGTAACTTGGGTGAAGTATGTATATTATGAGGCACTAATGAACGGATCAGATTTTGGAGCTGAAAGGTCAAAGTCAAAGGTCACCGGGCCTAAAATATGTCTGACTTGGGCTCGTTACCGTGATTTCTTGAAAACGGCTTGTCGGATTTTGATGTAACATGGGTGAAGTATGTATTATAAGGCACCAATGAAGTGATTAGATTTTGGAGCTTAAAGGTCAAAGGTCAAAGGTCACCGGGCCTAAAATATGTCTGATTTGGGTTCGTTACAGCGATAACTTGAGAACAGCCAATCAGATTTTCAGGTAACGTGGGTGAAGTATGTATTATGAGGCACCAATGAACTGATTAGATTTTGGAGTTGAAAGGTCAAAGGTCACTGGGCCTTAAATATGTCTGATTTGGGTTCATTACTGTGATAACTTGAGTATGACTGGTCCGATTTTGATGTAACTTGGGAGAAGTATCTAATATAAGGCACCAATTTACTGATTCGAATTTGGAGATGAAAGGTCAGAGGTCAAAGGTCACAAGGCCTCATGTCCGAATTGAGCTCATTGTCGCGATAATTTAAGAACTGCTTATTGGATTTTACTGTAATTTGGTCAAAGGTCACATGGGCTTATTAATCTCATTGGTCTTGCTACCATGGTAACTTGAGCTTTTCAAATTCAATTGGATGGGAGTGCGGACTGCGGAGGCATACCCATTGACTGCGCGCAGTCGAACTGCTCTTGTTTGAAATATTCATTTGGCACTTATTTCAGTGAGTTATAGCAAATTAGCCGCATGCTTGCAGGTGTGGGGTACTAGAGGTGTACAATATGTTTTTGTGGTGCAAAATATGAGCTACAGTAGTGACCTAGAAAATCTATTCCTGTTCTGATTATTTGTAATTTGTATAATTTTCACTAAACACTACAAGCACTTGCAATATGGTTAGGTAGGATCATAACACTAGATGGTGCTGCTGAAGATGTCACTGAAAAGTCGGAGTCAATTGGTCCTGAATGTAAAATTCATAATTTTACCACAGATGTAAAACGATTTAGCATAATAAAGGCATTTTTGGAAAGCTGAATGTATCTACAATATTTTTGAAGCAAAGCCATTGGAGTGCACTGGAGCTCCCAGTTTCAAATTAGGTATTATCAGGCAATTTCAAGGCATGCATGTACATGTATAGTGCATGGTATTGGTGCCAATTTTTTACACACAAAACTGGGGACATTGAACATGAGATTTTCTCTCATTTCTCTGGAAATTCCTGAACATTTGTGCATATAATTGGATATGATAATTGCAATACTGAACTGCATTATTATGGCACTTAGATAATTTATTAAGAGAGTTGAATTTTTTTGTGAACCTCCCTAAATAATATGGTTTATTTGTTTTCAGTCTTGTAGGTCTACAGCTGTTCTATCTGCCTGCCCCAACACGGTTGTCTTCATTTCCATTTCTTGAGACCCACATCAAATTCCAGTTTGGCATCCATCCCTACGGCACCTGCGATCGTCAAAATCTGCAGTACACGATGACCGTGATGTCGTACGTCAAACAGTCCAGTATCGTCCACCTCTGGCTGTGGTGTATTTTTCTGCTCAGTGCCCTCCTGGTGACGAGTCTACAGGTGTTGACCCTGATTCTATGGCCCTTCAGCAAACGATGGTACCGCTCAGCCAACGGAGAACTCATCAAGCTGTTCTGGTTTCGTAAGCTTTTACTTACTAACTTACAGTGTTGTATCCAGCGTAGGAAATACACAGTGGCTGAGGGTGATTTAGCCCCCAAAATTCACAAAATACCGCCTAAAGTCACAAAATAGCCCTCAATTATCGTCATAGGGCTCAATGTATTACATACTAACTTAGTAGCATCATTAATCAGACTTCAACCCCCCGAAATAAAATTTTGTTTCCTGCCCTGGTTGTATCCAAGGCTGGGCTCGAGGCCAATATCTGGTGGCCTCGGTCTTGGTCCTGGTCCGAGTCATCTGTACTTAATCCTGTATATGGAAATGTTGTGTTTTTGGATTACCTTGGTCTTGGATAGATACAACACTGCTGACTTGTTATGATATTGACTTGTTATAATTCAGAAATTTATTTCATTCTATAAATTAAGAGACCTGTCAGGTGTATATAGCTACATATAAATATAATACACTCAAACTCCTGCAAAGATGGAATTTGTGCCCTCTCATGTACATGTAGCATACCACTGTCAAAAGTCAATCTACCCCCCTCAACTGCCAATGTGGACCATGCATACTCGTCTGTCTGTGACCTCTTCATCAAGGCAGCGAAAGTCACCATCCCCCGTGGCTACCGTAAGTGCCACATTCCACTCTGGGACGATGAATGCACTGCCCTCTATGAAGACTTCTTACTCACCCAACCTGGAGATGAAGAGGCAGCTGGTAAGGCATCTGCACTTACTGACTGTCTAGACCGGAAACGCAGAGAGCGCTGGGAGGAGACCGTGGAAGGTATCGACTTCTCACACTCTAGTAGGCTAGCCTGGAAAACCTTCAACCGTCTGACAGGCAGAAGCGCAAAACCCAAACGATGCCCTGTGTCTGCAAACTCCATTGCCAAGCAACTTGTGTTTAATGGGAGATTCAAAGGCGCAAGCAGGAAACACTCACTCCACTTTAAACAAGAAACATCTGCCCTGTGGCGAGCTCCTGGTGTTGATGGCTTCCTCTCTACTCCTTTCACCATTCAAGAGCTCTTACTAGCCATCCGTCAGCTCAAGAGTGGAAAGGCCCAAGGTCCAGATAACATACATGTACCCCCAGAGTTTCTCATTCACTGCGGCCCACGATGTCTGGAATGGCTTAGGGGTTTCTTCTCCAACTGTCTCTTGAACCTGACTGTTCCCAAGATCTGGCGTAAGGCAACAGTCGTCGCCATACCCCAAAACCAACAAGCAATGACGATCCGAAGGAACTGATCCGTCTCCATCTCGCCTCCTGTCGTCCCATTCAAGCTCCTGAAAAGACTCCTCCTAGCCCGTTTGGAACCTTTATCGACCCTCAGTTACCTGAGAGCAAGCGGATTCCGCTTCAGGGTAGTGAGCGAAAACACTGTCCACAGACTCGTCAATCTACGATGATATTGAGGCCAGCTGTTGAAAATGGGACTCAAGGCGGCATGATCTTGGTGACCTTAGCAGGCACATATGATACGTAATCTGGCATCAGGGCCTTACTCTGAACTAACTACGCATCATCCCTGACGCCCACCGTTTGTTCACTTCATCGCAATAGCATCTCTAAACGCAGTTTCGATCCAAGACAAGTGATGGACAGGGTAGATCGAGAGGCTGCCGAACTGTAAGAACGCGGTCCCCCAAGGTTCAGTTGTGCTCCGACCTATGTCGAACATCTTACACCATGACTCCCCCCTAACTCATCATTCCAAGTATGTCTGAACGGCATGATGACCTTCGCACCTTGTACTGCCGACAAAAGCGGAAGACTGTAGAGAACACTCTTACTATCAACATGGATGCTTCTGCTGATATTCGAGAGGGAATGAGACTCAAGCTGGTTCCACAAAAATACTGGCAATACACCCTGTCACCCTTAACACAAAGAGTGCCCATCGCCGAGCTTTACAGTCAAATTGATGCCAAACGCTCTGTAAACAGTACCGCCAACTACCTTGGGTAAAATAGACAGACAACTTCACCTCAGACAACACATCGAGGCACTGTGGGTTAAAGTGCATCAAGAACAATCTCTTGCGTCGTCTTGTCTGCTTCACCCTGGGAGCTCATTACAAGTACTCTGCGAATGGGAGGCCCTAGCACTCGCTATAGTGCGGCAGAATATGCGCTCCAAGCAGGTGCAGGAGTACCCATGCTAAAAAAAACTGATGCTACCTCTCAAATAACGATAGATTAGTGACTGGATGCCTACGACCAAACCCAGGAAGTACCTCCCTTCCCTCTGGAATGCCTCCTCCTGCCTCTTCGCAGGCAACACCACATGTCAACCCTGAAAAGTCACTCCAGAACTTCCACCTCCTGCATGGCCCGCACCTAACACCTCAAAACCTGGCGCCACACTCTACCAATCCGTCGGCCTTTCAGCCCGCCAAGCAAGCCTCACTCCTAGACTCCGACTTCACCTTATGGAGCAATGGAAAACATGATGGTCAAGAGACGGCGAAACTTGCGCCAAGCTGAGGTTCTCCTGGAACGAACACCCACCTAGGAGCCGGTTCTTTCCACGCAAAAGTGGTTACTCGAACCGACTGCGACCGAGTCGGCGTTTCAACGCCAGCATGTACAGACGGGGCCTCCGAGCCTTCACCAGCATGCCTGTGTGGTGCTCCTCAACAGACTCGGAGCACATCAATGTCCGAATGCACACATGCTTGGCCACTGGGGGACCCTACCATTGACTCATACAATCCAAGCTTGCCACCATGAACTGATCCGAAACTTCGGATGTAGTTAGCAGAGATGCCTCATACGCAAGAAGAAGAGGAAGACTGTCAAAAGTTGCATTTGATAAGAGTACAATTTCAGTCGATCAGACAAAGTTTTCATCAGTCTTTGACAAAGTGTTCAATTGTTATGACAGACGTCAGAAAACAACATCAAAGGTAAATGACATGATTGGGGGTAGTCCTCAACTTGGGCTGAAACTACTCTAAGATCAAGTAAACTATGCAAGGATTCTCCTGTGAAAATCTTGTAGTTGAACGTTGACTCATTCTTAAATAAACAATGTCAATATCACTCGTAGCACGGAAACCTGCTGTGTGGCTCTCTTTGGGGCTTATTTTTATCGTCCCCGGATAAAATTAAGATACTCGTACATGTATGTTTATGCTTGATTCTCCCCTATGTAAACAAATTACAGACAAATCCTCCCAGGTGGGAGATCCACTCCTGCTAGTGTATAGTTGGTATATATTTCAATTCATTTGGTTCTTGAGGCATTTTCAAGTGTTCCCAATCATGTCACTAACCTTTAAACCTACTGGAAACTGATGATGTTAAAATTATCAATTAGCAGATATTTCCGATAATGAAGGAGTCAACCAGACAATCCACTCCCTCAATTTTTTTGCTTTTCATCAGTTTCTCAAAAAGGGAAATATTTCAGACCACTTGCTTTTCATGACATATGATAATCTGAAAAGCACAGGAGAAAATTTAATTTGTCATTAGTACTTACCAAAACTAAATACACTGCTTTAAATTGCCTATCAATGCACCATGTGTGGTACAAAAGGCTAGTATGAGCACCTTCATATACTGCACTCCCGTTTCTTGTAACATCTCTGCGTCTAATTACAGAGTACGTCTGGCTGACGGACTACTGGTCGGGCTCCTCAATCCACATCTATTTCAGCGACGATGAGTTACCTTTCGTTGGCAAGGAGCACGCCCTCATGGTCATTAATCACCGACAGGATGTCGACTGGCTGGTTGTCTGGCAACTGGCCGCAAGGTTTCAAATGCTTCAAGTAAGTGTCTTGAGTGAAGACTAGTTCTTGTTGTATTTTATTCGCAGCATCAGTTTTGTATCCCCTTTTGCAGAAATCCGTAACAATTTTTGAGATTTTGGTCCTTTCTCTTTTTAATATATTTCACCATACTTGATGAATGAATCTTTCACCTTCTGGTGAAACTGCTTGTCCTTGGGGTGTAAATTTGTGTTCTACTTGACTTTGTGTAGAAAAAAAATGTGTTCAATTACTCCTATCAATTACAAGTACATTCACTTATTTCAGTCCATAAGTTCATTTGTTATCATAAATTAAACCGTACTTCATTTTTATTTCCATCTATCTACAGTCATGCAGTTAGATGAAGGAAGTACTGGTTAAAATAATGATAGTTACAGCTACATAATTATCAGAGATGGAGTTGCAGGCGGCCTCGAGTCAAGGTTTTGCAGGCCTCGACCGTGGCCTTGGACCGAGTTATGTGTACAAAAACAATGTGAAAAATATTTTGCCAGAGGCCTCATGACTTGGAATGGTCGGCCTCAACTCCATCCCTGATGATTATAAATATAGTTATTACAGGGCTCAACACTAGCACTTGCCCATTTGCCCAGGGCAAGTAAAATTTCATGTCAACCAAGTAAAACCTGAAAGTGCTAAAATTTACTTGCCCAATTGTTCAAGTAAAATTTTGATCATGAAATGAGTAAAACATATACAAAAATCTTACCAAAAAAGAACAAAGTATGCCTAAGAATTTGTGTTCAATTATTAAACTTGTATGATAGTTTATCATTAGTTTGTTTAATGTTCTTAATTTTATTTTTTACAACTGTGAAATTCATAAATAACACCTTTTCAAACCCCAGAAGATAGCAAATGTCCAATGCTATAAAAAGAAGTTGGTTAAAATTAGGGCAAATAATTCATGCTTTTGATTATCGTTTATTTTCGGGCAAGTAAATTTTTTATTTGGGCAAGTAAAAATCTGAAAATGAAAATTTCACTTGCCCCAAAGGGCAAGGAGGAAAAAATGTTAAGTGTGGACCCCTGGTTATTACCACCACCATCATCATCAACACAGCCATTCCATACTTGCGTCACGAGAGTCACGCATGCTGTGTCTTACGAGTCACATGTCAGGGTATAGATGATTGATTTACTTAATTCAAGTATTGGATTCCTTTCCAATATTTTCTCGGTTATTTGATCTATACCCTTGTTTACGACTTGTGTGACATGAAAATGCGTGACGTCGCAGTGACATTGGGGAGGAATGCTGAACACATCATTATCACTACATTTTCATTTCATTTTCATTATTGGTATCACCGTATCATCTCTCTCATCTTATCCATCATAATAGCTTATCATCATCATCATCATCATCATCATCATCATCTATCATATCGTTCACCTATCATTCTTCACCATCATCATCATACCACCGTCATTGTCATTTCATTCATCACCATCCATCATCATCATCAATCATCATCAATCATCATCATCATAATCATCATCATCATCATAATCATTATCATCATCATCATTATCATCATCACCACCATTATCATCAATATCATCAATTTCTCATCATAACCCGCCTGTCCTTACCATCAAAAACAACTTAAAACTACATTTCTTGTATTGTTACCCAGGGTGGCAAAGCCTTGATGAAGAATGAACTGAAGTTTGTGCCTTTCATCGGGTGGTCATTCTACCTCTCAGAACAGATCTTTGTCAACAGAAACTACAAGAAGGACAAGGAGATTCTCCTCAAACAACTAAAAAATATCACGACATTCCATTTTCCGTGTGTGGTAAGTTTCATCATTGGTTTAATTTCTCCAATTGTAGTCTGATCAACTGCCAGACGCTGTTCATGCATGTTTAGTTCATTCATGAATTCAGTTGTGGTATAACCATGGCCACAGACATTCAATGGAAAACTCCACTCTCCAGTCAGAATGTTAGCATACTGAACATTTGATCAGAATATGAAGCCACAAACCTGTTACTTCCAGTGCTACTTCCCTGTGTTAATCCTCAAATATTAGGCCTTTGGGCTATATTGGCATGTCTTTATAAGTGTTCATTAGGGGTGGGGGGGGGGGGGGGAAGTGGGTGGAACTAAATTCCTCAAAAAAAGTGCTGCAACATAATTTTGAGCATTGATCTCGCTCTTAAAGGGATACGCCGCTGGTAATCCATGTACGTTCAATTCGGTTGCCCCTATTGCAAGGCCGCGTGTAACAACAATCATGGAGCTTGCGAACAGAAGGAGCTGCCGTTGAAGGTAGGGCCATTGTCAGTTGGGTGCAGTTCGCCTTTCTTCGGTTGAATGCGTGCTGCATAGGGAAATGTACACAATTCGTGCACGCTCGTTTTCCGAAAGTATACATGTATTGTACGCGCATTCCCGAATATTACCCGAGCCGGGTCACCTCGAAAAAATCAACTGCAACTTTTCGTTCTCTTTAATATTATAGTATGATAATTGATATTGGTATTGTTGAAATGCCAGTTTATTTCCCTTTAAAATGATACCTCATTTGTAATGATTCTGAAATCATGAAGTACATACGACACACGAGTATGGGGCAAGTCAAAAGTGAAAAGTTGCAAGAATTAATCGCTATTGTCAATGGCAAATTCCTTTTTTGGTATACAAGATGCATGCAGTGTACTGATCTTGAAGTGGTCACGCATGAGTGTTGAAAGGTGTATTCTCTTATTCTCCTGAAGGATTAAACATGTTTTGAATTATGGTGTTCAGCAAATACAGCGATAAAGAATGAATTTAGTCTGTCTTGCTTTTATCATTGTTTCGTAGTGAGTGATTGAAACTGTAATCAAGACAATGATTTCCTCTGAACTAATACGGATGACTAAATATTTGTTGGAGGGGACCTTGAAAAACTTGCAAGAATCTTGATGAAACATTGACAAAATGATAACTTCACAAAAATCCCATTCAGCCACATTTAATATTCAAAGTAATATGTGAAAACAACACATAACACTTCATTAAAAACCATCACAATTCACAACACTTTAACACTATCCACTCTCCATACAAATGAAGACTGAACTGGTGAAAATAACAATGCATTTTGCAACTTTCAACTTTTGACTTGGCCCCTTATTTAAAGGCAAGGTCCAACCTGATGTCAGGTAGTTTTTAATAAAAGCAGAACAATGAGAGAAACATATTAATGAAAGTTTGGCGAAAATCCACCAAAGAATAACAAAGTTATGAACTTTCAAAGTTTTAAATATGTGACGTCACATGCGAGCACCTTCCCCATTGTCATGTAATATAAATTCCATAATGTGCCATTTTCTCAGAAAATTGAAAATTATGTTACCTGTGCATTCAATATATAATTGGAAACATTATTTCATACATGCTTGTATGAAAAAAACCCATTCAATTATCATGAACTAATAAAAAGTGGTAATTTCTTCAATTAATATTACATGACATACAAGCTGCTCGCATGTGAGGTCATAAATTTAAAACTTTGAAAGTTCATAACTCCGTTATTCTTTCGTGGATTTTCGTCAAACTTTCATAAACATGTTTCTCTCATTGTTCTGCTCCTATCAAAACCAACTAGACATCAGGGTGAACCTTGCCTTTAAGTGTTTTGCACATTCCATGAATCCATAATTGTGGCAAAAGAGTTATCATTGTAAAGGAAAATAGACAGGCTTTTTTCAATGATACCAACATCATGTGTTATGCAATAATACCAAGATAGATACATGTATTGACACTCAAACTAGAGTTATAGAACTTTTTCTTTCGAGGAGTTTACATGTAATGAAAATGTGGATAGGTGGGAAGGTAAAGAGTAGAATATCTTTAGTGTACATTTCGGCAGTGTATCAAATCAGTGTCTTTCTACATGTATTCTTTTTTATCAGGGATCTGTTTACGAACAACTGCACTTGGTAATGCA
>JZLH01S0618388.1:28747-42507 GCA_001188425.1 Eucidaris tribuloides
GGGATGGAATTAACCAATTAACTTAGCTTTGAACAATGTCCGATGCCGCAACTCGAAAATATGCTATGTGTGACCTTAACTGGATAATGGAGAGACAAAGAAATTATGATCTGATGGTATATTGCTAGTAACCACATTTCAAATGAAGGAATGCTGTCATAATAAAAATTACATTTCGTTGCAGCCAATCGCAAAAGATGTAAAAAAATACACTTTGCTCGGACGCGAGTGACGCGCAAATTAAACAAGATCAAAATAAAATCATGAAATGCCGATGAAAACTTACCTTAGCTGGCACACATTGGCACCTTTTTGACAAGATCTATCAGAAAAAAAAATATTTGCCAAAATTGAGCGGAATAGTGTCAGTTGGGCATACAAAATGGTATAGTTTCCGATGCTGTTAACAGAATACGACTTTGATTCATGCTTGTGGACATTATTTTCTTATAGAGGTGTTGTTTTTACTTGTCATGCTTACTTAGTGGGGGAAAATATGTGTGTTTAACTAAGAAACATGTAAAATATTCCCCGATATTTTACCAAATATCAAAACCCATAATCAGCCCTTCGTGTGGAGTTGGCAGCTTGGAACATCGAACGTCAAAGACACCAAAGCACCTGAATAATTCTTAATTTGTACATTCGCTTTTCTACACAAATTCTTACTACCACTTCATAAATATGCTTAAAGGCAAAACATCGAGAGTCAAATCACTTAACATTGTTGTTTAATTTTTAAACGTGTCAATACTCTAAACATACATTTTTCTAAACATATCTTTGCTAGGCCTATCACTTTCTAAACACTAATGTGTAATTGCTAAACACATGTTTTCCAGTGTAGCTGTTTGAATTCATGCCTGCTAGTTGTGGACTGTAGGGCATGGACCAAAAATCGCTCTAGAAAAAAAAAAGTTCCGTAGTCTCCAGAGTGGTATTCAAAAATTGCATTACAAATTGATTAAGATGAAGTTGCTGATGAGAAAAAGCCTTCGTTCTCCAATTTTACTGGCGCATTGATGAGATAATCAACTAATTAGTGAGGCAAATTCCTCAGTCCCATTCGTAGAAGAAAGAATTACCGTTAATAACGATTTCACAGACATGAACATTACTCGCTAGATAGCTCTTAAGCTATGTTATTAAAAATTATGAATGCCTGTGGCTCTATATACACATTGGAATGCACTGCCAGAGAAGGTATTCTTTTGTATGAACCTAACAAAAGCAATTCACGCAGTTCTCCATTATTTATAGAATGACTGCACTCAAATGCCTCACCAAAATTCCTATTCAGTTTCCAAACATCTGCGGTTTCACGAAAGCATTGTGATTGCATAGGTTGTCAAGCACTGCCAAGGTTGCGAACGAAGATATGACGGAATGACATTCCAGCCACGTAATTTACTTTTGCACACGGTGAAAGTCCCCGGTGGTTTGTACACTGCTAAAACGTACTTGGGCACGACAATATAAATAACCGTCATAATTAATTAATTTTCTCAAAAACGCGCACATGGTATTAGGATAACAAACCGGATATATGGGTTTAGTAATTTTTGAATAATCATCATTAAGGATTTGTAAAATACCACTGATGGGACTACGGAAAATCACGAAAAAATGACCTTGCCCTACAGTCCATTGAGACTCCACCGTAAACTTTCTTGGTGGATACTGTTGAAAGCATACTGCACGCGTTGTTGTCCTGTTTTACCATCCGATACGTACACGGTATGGAAACTATCTATTAGTGCTATGGGCACGGAGTTCACGTTTCAGGAAAGTCGATAAGTGTTAGCTTAATGACATTGTATGGGCATGATGGGACTTCGATTCTACTGGTTCTACTCTGGAAGTTGATGTGTGCTGATTCCATGTACGCCACGCAGGTCAATACTTTTTGACCCAACAAGTTGGTGAAAAATAAGATACAGTACGAACGATTATATTATTGTTACAGTTCCTGAAGCGAAATAAATGATTAGACATGACGTTTAAAGTTGTGAAAAATGTGGAAAAATTGCTTCCATGAATTTGCTAAATGATGTGATGATGATGATGATGATGATGATGATGATGATTATCATTATTATTATTATTATTATTATTATTATTATTATTATTATTATTATTATTATTATTATTATTATTATTATTATTATTATTATTATTATTATTATTATTATTATCACTTATACTGCGCTTTTCCCATTGGGCCCAAAGCGCTTACAATAATATACAACTATGTATTCTTAAAACTACAAACTGCGAAAAAGATGGGTTTTTAATGCCTTTTGAAAATAGGTATTGATGAAGACTGTCTTATTGTAAGTGGCAAACCATTCCAGTATTTTGAAGCTGACACAGTAAATGTTCCATCACCGGCTAATGTGCGAGTAACTGAATATGTGATTATACACAATTTTCTATAATGTTTGTGAAAGTGTTTATTCGCTTAACACATTTTTACAGTGGTCACACGTGTCAAGTTCTGAGTTTTGAATTGACCAGATATATTCAACCTAGGCTGCAAATTATCACAGTTATTCTATGACGACAAAAAAAAATCAATCACAATGCCAATTTTGTTGGACATACGATTAAACTGAACTCCACGATTGTAAATAAGACTACAAAACTCGTACTGCTTTATCACAGACAATTACCGAGAGAGAATTATGCAATTAGAGAAATTCCAAAAACTCAAGATCACCCCTACATAGAAGAGAATCCCAACTGGTATGGAAACCAGACTACTGCTGCCCTATTTGTATAAGAAATAATGCGTAATGATTGGAAATCTGGAATACTATTTTGAATACTTGTCGCCGGGGAAATTGAAACCAACAATTAAAGTCCCAAGGTAAACAATACAAACGCACGTAATCCATCAATCCAACTAGACGATTTTTGTTTTAAATCGAAATCCATACAAATTACCTAGCTACGTGATACTGAACCGCTTTGCAGGTTGGTGTCTTGAAATTTTATCCAATATTTCATCCGCAATTTAGATTGAACTGTTGTTTGGGGAAAACTTTAAAATTCATCCTCTTTGCTTTCGGAGACAAATACAAAGATATTTGCAGTTAACGAATATTATAGTCATAGGTATTGTAGCTTGCAATTAATCGCGCTAATAGACAAATGTATTATGAATAACTAGATTACAATCAAGCGCCATACATTATACCACTCTATGTTTATACCACTCTGCGAAATCAAACAAACAAAATAAAGTATAACCAAGAAGTGCCACATCAATCATATATATTTACAGCACAAGTTTCTATGTGGAATAGAGTGCATTTTGATTTTTTTTTCTGTGAAATCATATGTCATTGTGTTACAAAAATATTGTTACTGGTGCTGCTATACTAAAAACGAAGAAACATACGAAAATGGATTATATAACGGTACCATCCTTACATTATACATTTCCGACAACATTAGAATAAGCATTTGTTCCGTTATCGTAATAAAGCAAAAATGATTTCATTATGAAAAGGTTATGTAATTTTTTTGCGTAGTCTACCTTTTTCCCTGCTCCCTCTTGCATAAGGCTTAAACTAATTTTAGCAATTTTCTTTCATATTTTGTGTATTATATTCCCTCGTTCCCATTTGTACGTTGGGAATAAACTAGAACATTACAAAGCAGGGTGTTATAGAATGGAATACATTTCACCGCATCCTTGGGTTCAGATTATTGGGTCAAATACACCATACTTTTTTCCTATGTTCATAACACGGCAGCATAAACATATCAAGCTGTGCAGGAAGCGCACACGTTTTCTCGAAAACGCCACAAACAAATTCATGTGGGATACTTTCAAAATGAAATAAAATAGAAATTAAACTATATTATAACTGATTTCCGTACATTTCTGTTTTACATAACTGCATTCATCCTATTCCAGTAATATATATCTTCAAAACAACAGAATTCTAAGATAACATTTTCTCGGTAAAACTGATTATCACTTGCAAGAGTAATACATATTTAGCCATACCGATATCCCCCTGAGAAACTGAAACGGTCGGTCACATGCATCATTCTGTGATTGGTTTGTGTTTGTCGTTTTATAACGGGAAAGTGGTACGAAGTGCGGGAAAGAAGGAAATCATCCATATCCAACTTTACAAACACTTGCTGTTTTTTAGTTTGTGTTCCTTTTTGTAATCTTTCACTAATATATGCAAATAGCCTATGAATATTTCTTCTAGTTTGAATGGATCTTTTATGGTGCCAACATCATTTATCTTGCAGTAAACTTCGATAGGACCAATGTGGCACAGTTTTATAGGAGTACGGTAAGTATTTGATTTACATCATCGCTACTACTAGCATGATCGGGAATTGCTTAAACGATCGTAGTTTTGTTGGTATATAGTTTAAAATGCAGTATAATAATCATGTGAAATGTACTAATAGAAAGAGCTATAGACTGAATTTTTGTTAAAAATGACTTCTGAAAATTACTGAGCTTATAAAAAGGTTTTCGACAAGTTTTAGATATGTAATGATCACATTGTCAAGATTAGGAACGAAAAAATATGGTAAATGCACAAACACATAGGAATAACGTCTTATTACTTTTATCTTCAGACGAAAGGTTAAGTATATATATAGAGAGAGAGATAAGAGATAAATGTGAAAATTAAAAATTAAGATATATATGTATATATACATGTAAACTCATACAAACTTATACACACATTCATAGATATGATTATACACATATATATACATACACACACACATATATATATATATGTGTGTGTGTGTGTGTATGTGTGTGTGTGTGTTTATGTATTTATATATGTGTGTGTGTTTATATATTTATATATGTGTGTGTATGTGTGTGTTTACTGTTTTCTAGATGTTAAACATAACAATAATAATGCATTCAGATATGAATAGTACTTTCGCGTGGCCTGTAGAGATGGATGTTTGTTTTTGTTTTGTTTAATAACCATTATAAGCATCAATAACCATTATGTACGTGTGAATTGGCGTTGGGTGACAGTTACAATTAATTTACTGCATCCTCGCTGATAAAAAAAGAATCAGCAGAGCCAGATTACACTCGGGATCCGTCATGAACGGGTATACATTTTTCTCACCGGATTCACGCTGCCGCAATGTTGCTTCTGTCTTATCTTCAGTCAAGTTGAAAATGACCACAATTGCTCGCACATTGCTCGTGACCCATATGTGGAACTATGTCGAGTGCAGATCAAATACTACTTCCCCAAAAAGAATATATGCATACGACAATCGCAACCTCACTATTCAAATCACAGAACGTTGGGTGTCAGTACCTTTTACGCGCCAAAGCTCAAACTATTGGAATGGCGGCAAAAGAGAGCGCGCCTGATTAACTGCTATTTTCTCGATGCTCGCGCCAGCCATCAAGGGACCTTCAAAATGGCATTTTCCTTTCTGTAAAGGCGGAAGAAATGTACCGAATGAAATGCAATTACTGTAACTGTTTGTATTTCTCGTCTAACCACAGTGTGTGTTTTTAATCTTAAACCATCAACAATCCGATTACATCACCCATCTATTTTTTCTTCGATTATTGTGTACTTTCACTCGTCGGTTAGTAAGTGCAGCACTTGAATATTATCGTCATGCGTATTTAGATTTCAACCTATTTGTATAGGAGTGAAGCTTTCTCTTCTGAATGATGTGGTACTACAAATGTTACTGTACACTGATTTGTCCATGTTCCATCCAACAATCCATTTTAAACCATAAATGCGTTCATTCGTAAATAACACTTTTATAGGAAATGTATTTTCATTTCACTTCATAAAGTATACCATGACAAACATTTCAGATGTTAAATAGTTTGATTTGCTTTGTGAATCAATTTATTTCATTTTGGAAACAAATCCGATAGACACACACTTCTGCCGGTAAATTAACGCGTAAACATACATACAAATACATACATACATACATACATACATACATACATACATACATAACATACATACATACATACATATATCGTAAACTCATACGTTCGTACTACAGTCCGAATGACCTTCCCCGGCTTGAAAAAATGTTAAGGGCAATACACCATATACAGTGCGTCTAAAAAAAAATGGTCCAAAAAATTATTTTTTTTTAATATATGAAAAATCATATAAACCTAGTCAAGTTGGTATTGTCATAAAGCTAAAAGAACATACTTCCAGTGCAATCTATTTCATTTCATTTGGTTGTGTCAATTTGAGATATATTGGCTTTATTACAATGACGCGAAATCCGGTTTGTCTCCAGTATACTGTATGTGCCTTATACATGTGCATGCAGTTTCTGCATATTGTTTAACAAAGAAACCCAATGAGAGCGTGAAAAGTATTGTGTAATCGTTTCAGTTTAGCTGAACAAATATATTTTCAGGTGTAAATTTCTGATTTCCTATTATTTGAAGTACAAAGGAGTACAATAACTTTGACAAAAGGGCTAAATTAAATGAGATGTGCAGATCATCATGATGTCATGTGAATGCAGTCTGGTAAACAGAAGACATGAACATGTGCAATATCATTTCAATGCCGAGTAAGGATTATTTGTATTTGATTTTTTTATTTACTAGATAATCAGAAATAAACATATTGAAGGAAAAAGGCTTTTGTTATTTGTTTTATTGATTTTTGTAATTCAATTTGTATGAGTTCTGTAACAATACCACCAATTCAGTTGCCATTAAGACAAATACACAAAAGTGGGACAAACGTGATTTTGCCTGACTGCACAAAAGTAATCATAACTTTTGACTTATAAAAGCAAATTGAATGGGACTAGGTTTATCAGAAAGAAAATGTATTCTGCTTTAAGATGATACCAAATACACTTACCTTTTGAGAAAATCATATACCTTAAATATTTTTTCTCCCGATTGGACCATTTTTTGAGACACGCTATACAATTTTAACTTAGTAACCGGTAAATAAACTTTGGTTGCACAGGTGTATTAAAGTTCAGTAGATAAGATTGACATTCTTGATTAGGATATTTAAATAAATAAAAACCTAAGTAAATAAATGAATAAATAAAGAAACGCGTAAGTAACTACGTAAATAAATAAACAAAACAAAAAATAGATAAATGCACGCATACATACACACATGCATTATACCAGTACTTACACACATACTTACTTACAAATAATTACTTTCCCCATAAATGCAAGGCACAGACAGCTGTTTCATTTCATCAATGTATTGAATGCGAATATATGTCAGTTTTCAAATAAAAAAAGTTGCCTTAGGAATATCAATGAGTGTTCCTAGTTTGCATATCAAAAACTCTGCTTGAAAAACAAATAAGGTAAACATCACTTAAAATGTGAATTAAGATTCCCATTGTTTTAAATCTATTTGTCTTAAAAGTCAATTTTCTTTTATAAGGCAGGGCTGTTACTATTCAAATTGAAGGGAGCGTCGTACACAGAATCTCCATTTGAAGTTTACACGTTACACTATACTGTTTTGTTTTGTTTTTTCTGCCAGACGTGGTACATTGATGATTATAGTGCAAAAAAAATCCTGCTGGTCAAAGCTTACCATGTCAAAATTTACCCGTATACCAGTGACTTTGGTCCAGTGAGTGGACTCTACAAAGCTCACCAATTAATGTGTCAAATGCTCAAAGCTACAGCCATCGTCGGGAATGTTACGCAGACAAATTTGGTTAAAGCTCAATTATTTAAAAGTTATGAGAAGTAAGGTTTCACAATATTCTTAATATTGTATTTATTTTCATGTTACTTTCTTAAGCTTGATGGATCTGAAAAGGGACGGCTTCAAGACTAAGCGTCAATGTAAGTTTTATCAATTTGGGCAAGCATATGACTATTTGTTACATTATTATTCTGATCGCTGGTTACCCTATCTGGTTATCAAAAGTAAAGAATGAGTAATACTAGTATTCGTGCATGATAACATTTCGTTGGATGTTTCGCAATAAGTGGAGGCCTCTTCGGTCTTTAAATAAACATATTCACGATTATGTATCAGTGCAAGGTCACCGTGTATAAATTGCCAGATTGCAAAAGGAAAAATAGTTACGCCATCATGTCATCGTAACTTTCTTTTCATTGTGGCAAAAAAAATGAGTGCCTGTATTCATCATTTGAATAAAAAGTGCGCCATTATATTTCCTCTTTACACTGGACCTTTAACGTGTAACATCTCCTTTGATATGCGTTATCCAACTGATATACCTATATTTCGTAAAGAGTTACACAGGTTTTCACAACCCAACTTTATTACAGTTAAGCTCATTTTTGACGGCGAGTAAATACCAAAAAAAAAAATCATCAGCACAGGAGTGGAGTCAGGGAACATAGCTGTTAACCTGAACATGGAAATATTGTATGTTGAACGCATATAGAAATGAGTGGGTGATGAATTCATTGATGCAAGATAATTTGATTACGCGCCGAAGCACAATGTTTTCGAATCATGTCCCAATCTACATAATGAGACTGGTGACACCATTATCTTAATAAACCCGGCTATAATTGACATTTGAACATTCGAGGCGGGAGCACCCATTGCTCAACCGAACTTACGTGTCGGACAAGTATCTCGTTTTATATACACATCGTTCTTGTCATCTCACGGTAAACAGTGGCGTTCATCGCGAGAAGGTGGTGTCAATAAAAAGGGGGTCGCTACTCGAGATACTACGGAGGATGATAAGGGACAAAACAGGACCCCTTATACCAAACTGTGTCCATGCGGTGTGCCGAAACATCGGGGACGATTTCAAAAGCATCCGTTACACGGGGGAGAGGAAAGAGCTGCCAAAAAAACAGGAAACACGTCTTTATTTTCTTTAAACTCTGAATAGACCATTCTCCTCTTTCTGAGAATGCACACCTGTCATTATAGATGTCACTACATTCTACACAATTTCACAATATCCCATAGCGTTTGCCACCACAAACCATACCGGTTATTCCCGGAAGGTTCGGTCATAGATACATAGATAAACTAAGTATAATAGAAAGACTGTCCCGATTGCAGTTCATTCGATCCTGCCATTGCTAACGCTTCTTCGATTTTTGTCTTTTTCCCATCCCGGAGCATTTTGCAGCAATTCATCAGAAAAACGTGAAGGACCCGTGACAGATAAAAAAAAAAAAAAAATCCCCCAGACGCGTGCAAACCAAGTGCCAATTATCGTGTGTTTGTTCACGGCCTACGCGCGAGATTGCTTGCTCAACATCCAACCAGGGAGTTCCAGGCAGAGAATGGAGACGTGCATTAAAGAGACATTTTGGGGGGTATCAATTTAGTTGATTGGAAACATTTTCCACTGTTTATTTCCAAGTGTTTTTTTTCCCCGTTACCCTTTTACCAGACCCCCAAGAAATATTCATTGTTGATGAATGTGTCAGTGATTAATTGAATTGCAACAGTAGGGTGATTCTTCGCAAATGGCTGATGAGTGTCTTTAGGGATTAAAGACATTACATTTTGCAATAAACAAGACTGAGAGACAATGTTTCTATTAACGTTGCTTTGGAATGTGTTCAAACGTCCTGAATATTGATGAATAGTGTCAACATTGTACTTTGGAGTTGTAATATAAGTTTTTTTTTTTTACTTCTACATTAAAGGGGCTGAATCGTGGCCATCGACCGGCGTGATGAGAACAAAACTCAGGGCCATCACCCGGTTTGCTGGCTCCATTTGGAGTTACATACTACATACGCGGTAGAGTATTTATTTCGTTCAGTACTCAGCGGACCGCGATGGACGCGCACGCTAATACGAAAGAGCCCGAATGATCAATTCGGCAAGTTTCGGCAAGTTTGGGAAGACCCCGGCTCAGTTTGCTGCTTCTCATTGGCCGTACTGAATACACGACCTGCCAATGCGCTGCTGCGTGCATCGAACTGGTTTCGCAAAACATCAACACCCACGCGTGCATACCTTTAAACTTGAATATACCTATTTTAATCACTTTGTTTTGGCAGACAGACAACACGATTCGATGCCAAGTAGTATGTGCGGCTTTTATTGGTACATTATACAATTAATGAACATTATTCCTCAACAAGCTACAAGAGTATTGCAGTCAATCTATCTAGTTCTTTGGGTACAAGTCGAAAACCCACGAAGTTAAACAAAAAAGTGCTCTTTCAAAACTTTCTCCACGATCATTGGGCCCATATCAAGCCTATACAAAGTTTGCAAAACCTCTATCCTCCCAGGGGATTATTCAATACAATTTTATGTTCTCTTAAGTACCAAAATCATAGACCTCGTCGGATACTTAGCGTCTTACCTTACCTAAAAACATAACGGCCACAGCTAGATTCGAACCAAGGGCCTCTGGTAGGAGATTCCACGGCCTTATCCACTAAATCCCGGCGACTCCGATAAATGCCGTTGATCATGAATCTATCACTTTCTAGCATTGTAAATGCTAGAATGATACACTGCTGGGGAAATCAGTTAAGAGGGACTAGCTAACGACGCTCTTGAACGGCATGACGTCACACTGTGACACGAAAATAATTTTATCATTAGTCTTTGAAGTACTTTGGAAAACCTGAAATAAATTCTGAATTACATAAAATCTGATTTTTTTTTCGTAATTCATGTAATCAATGACGGGAAAATTTACATGTCCGAACTGTAGTATTGACGGTCATATTTCTATGCCCGATCGACCTATCAGATTATTGACAGGTGAGTTGTCCCCAGGCTTTTTTCCGTTGTTGTTTTTTCTCTTCCTTCTTCATGGTTTCTTCTGTTTTCCTTTTAGTTCTAGTTCTATCTTTGTTTTTCATATCTTCCTTTTCTCATCTATCTAAATTCAACCTCAGTGGATTTAACCATTATGCAGACAATTCGCTGATGTAAAATTAAAATTCTTTTCTCATCTAAGAACCCGTAATTAAAATGTGCGATAAACTCCATCTGTCATATTTAATCACAATTTCTCTTTGAAAGGTGGATATTTCATGAATGAAAATAAATAATACTGGTTGTAGATTTTTTTTTTCTAATATACCATGATAACTTACACTGTACAAATCTTTTTTAGTTCTTAATTAAGATGAGGTCTGGAAAGAGTGGAGGCATTGTTCATGCGATGTAAAGATATGACCAAGTTTTGTCAAATATAGTCTTTGCGAGTTCGCATTTGTTGAAATCCTGTTTCCCAATCCTAAAGATATAATTAAAAATCCATATGTATCCCAGTAACGCTATACACGATTGTAATGATGATATTTATATCTTGAAACGATTTCCCTTGACTACCACGTTATCGTTTAGTGACGATTTCCGATCACCCAAAATTGCAGTTCAATGTTTATTGAGAGATTTGCCGTATGTGTTGAATGTTTTAATTTTTACGCCATCTTGTGTCGGGATACTTGTAATTGCTCTCATTACTTATCTTCCCGGGAAGCCACCATGTGTGTTCTAGCGATATGAACGGAAATATGGAGTTTGTGCATGGTGTAAATGCATGGTGTTTGAAGAGGATTTATTTTCTGAATTTCATATATTTTTTTTCGTAACAATAACATATAAGAAGTTCAATTTGTGTTCAATAACAAATATTTCGAATCAATAGCATAACAAGTTAATTTACACAAATACAATTCAGAAAACATCTGAAATGATACAAAGTAAATTAATTAGTTATTGTAGAATTACAATCCTAAAAATGAAACAAGAAATAAACATGAAGTACATGCATTCATAATGACCGAAGTATAATTAACTTGAATTATGTACATGTAGGGGGCTGCCGTTTTAAGCGAAGCTCGAGTAGACTGACAGCCTAAGTAAGAGACAATTTTTATTGTAACACTTGATCATTTAAAAGAGTAGGATGGGCCACATTGAAGTGTAAATCCGGTTCTATTTAATAACTCAGTACGCAGAAATTTTAAAAGGGATAGGCTAGAAATGTTGTGGTGCCTGTGCGTGCCTGTGAGTGCTTATGCTGGTGAAGACGCAGAAATTCGAGGCCAACGGGTACTTCTGAGGTAGATATTGTAATAATGAGGTCATAGACGGGCGGAGGTAAACTATGAAGCGTAATCTTGTAACAAAGAAAAGGAAATAATGGGGTGGACCAATGATCGGCTTGTTTTGGGGTGTTAGAAATAGATTTTGTAATATATTTATTGTACCGTATTATATTGTGATAGAAAGTATTTCTTTGTGTTTGCCTTAAAAGAATACAAAGATGTGCATTGTTTTATGACATGCCAGAAGGAGCACAGGGTCATCAGTGTGGACTTTATGACCACACAGTAAAACTCTGTGAAAATTTGCCAAATGCATATAGTATTGCAGTGTATTCACACTGTGTTTAACTAATGTTAACACGTTATGATAGTATTCTGTGTATTGGTTTAAAGATACTGCATTATAACACCATACATTTATTTGGTTTCTCTACATCTAAGTCGATAATTATATATACAGCGCAATTTCACTGCAGGTATTGATTGAAATCAGTATTGAAATATACCTATAAAAATACTTGAGAATTACACGTGATATCTAGGTCAGTCTCTGATCGGCCCCTCGGGAGAGATCAGATGCGCACTGACAGCTCTGGAATTATACGAAAATATTTAAACAAAAAGAAAGTAACGGACTCCTAAGCAAGTCATGAATGGCCTCGATATTCTATTCCTCTTGATCTTAATAAGAAAGTGTCTTCTCTCATTTCAATCAATAGTTGGGATTATGTTTAATTTTCAAACCTTTATTGCGCTTCATCCCCGCAAATAGAAATGCCATAACGATATAGTAATTCTAAATGAACGGGTCAGTAGTTCTCACAGCGTTGGTGTGAATGAAAACATTGTTGTTGAAAGGCAATTCATCATTATCGCGTTTTTTTTTTCTCGAAAGCAAACCCACAATAAACAAACGTCACTGGCAGTTTAGATTTACTGAGCAGCATCCCGGTTCCATAACACATCTTTACATCAATGACATTAAAGACGAACATTAATCAGAATAGGACATATGACAAGAAAAAAACACATGTTTATATGACAAGTCTCTTTGATGTGAATATATACTCATGTATGAAATGTTATTCAATTGAATCTTCACGAAGATGAGTTAAACTTGAAAGTAATTTCTTCGCATGCATCACTCAAATTTCGTTTTTCTCAAATTTATATCGACAAATCTATGTCCTGATCATGGATATTACAATAATAGATACGAAGCAAGATTGGGCTTAACGCATTTTTTTGTGCGCACATAATACTTTCACTCGTTGAGATTGAAGCTGCGTCCCAAAAAGTGCCCCAAATGTTCCATATTGTTTTTGTTGTAAAAAAAAATAAAATAAAATAGCCGAGGCTTCATCCAAACGCGCATAAGGGCAACACACTCAGTGACATCATTTTTTAATGAAATATTTATCATCAAATATTCATGAGCTCTATATTGTGTTCTTTATGCCAGCGTGTGGTAATTTTACGTTAAAATTATTTGGTTTATACATCAGCATTGGAATATAACAACTGGTTCGATTTATGACTGTTTAATGCTTTTTTATCATTGTTTATTTATTTATTCATTTCCGACGGAGATCCAACACGAACCCATATCTTATTTCTTCTACATTGCAGATATTTCTGTTAAAAAAAAATGTTTGGATCTAACTGTGCTCGAGTAATCATCCTAAAATCTTGGAAACTTAGCCAGTTTAAAATATCCTTCGCTGTCGATATA
>JZLH01S0618388.1:44766-60316 GCA_001188425.1 Eucidaris tribuloides
TGTGTGTGTGTGTGTGTGTGTGGTGGGGGGGGGGTGTAAATCCTTCTTTGTGGTGAAATTTGACAGTTTTCCACTACTGTTGTGTGATATCCCTACAATGAAAATCATCGTAGCAAATTATCTGAAATGCTTTTTCTAAATACAAATGTCGCCATTTGATGACATAAGCATACGAATCAGATATTCCTACATTTCGTGTAAAAAAATCATATATGGTTACACATTTGCATATAAAAAAAAAATCATAGGATTGCACGTTTTGTGTGTTAATTTCTTCTTATACACCTGTATGTGAGTGTTTGCTTGTGAAGTGTGGACATTTGCTTGATACACACAGCAGTCTGAGGACATTTACATGTCCCCACATTCATTTTAAAATTTCCATGTCCCCAGCTTGGAAGATTGACATGTTTCTATGTATATAAGTATGTATGTATGTATGTATGTATGTATGTATGTATGTATGTATGTATGTATGTATGTATGTATGCATGCATGTATGTATGTATGTATGCATGTATGTATGTGTGTATGTATGTGTGTATGTGTGTATGTATGTATGTATACTGTATGTATGTATATGCATGTATACATGTATGTATGTGGGGGTGGGTCGGTGGGTGAGTGGTTGTTGAGGGTGGGTGGGTGTTTGGGAGTGTATCATGCTTGTGTGTGGTTGCAGCGCTTGACTTCTGACGTGACTGTATAGCGAATTATTCCTCTAAATAGATAGGCTAGGTGGCCTATGAAACGATGTAGACAATTTTGTTGGGTGGAAAATAAATTTAGGACCTATCGGCATTCAGCTCTTTATTGTTTGCAGCCCCTGCTACCACCCATTATAGGGATATCTCTGGCTGGGGTGAATGGAGAATGTGTGTTAAATTCAAATCAACGCCTCCAACGGGTTAAGCTATAACTGCACACTCATACATACGTAGGTTTTAAAGCGGAATATTGAAGGTCGTTTTTACGAGTTGGGTTTTTGGGGGGTATGAAAATGAATACAAATATCCCAACATTGACAGAGAAAAGCAGAAAAGCCACATTGTCTTGGGTGAGGACAAGTTTCTTCCAAGAAACACAGGACGAGAATTGCATATAAATATGAGAAATGCTGTCGCAGGATGATAAGTATACGTACGTGTATTTGCAATTCAGCAATACATGTATTTCTGTGTGTGTGTCGTAATAATGTCGATTCTAATGTCAATAACAGAACGGAATCAAATGTTTTGGCAGAAAATATTCATCAACTGTAACAACAATGGAGTGATTTCATCAAGACAGATGTATTTACAATTCGAGTTTCGTATTCTATGCTTTTTTAAAGGTTATCCTTAATCAGAAATTCGTTCAATCTGAGCTCCACATATTGAAATAAATGTGAGTACCCTTTGTTCCGTTTCATACAGAGATGGTAGAGTAATAAATCAAAATGTCGATAATGGTTGAGTAAGGTTGCGTTATATGTAAGAAACGGAGTACAGGTAGATTTGTATTTGTCATCCAACATAAAAAACGAAAACCTTGAATTCAGTTCAAGTCTTCCTACTCCTCGTGCCCCTATGCAAATTGATTTTGACGCAATAGATTTAATTATGTATTTCAAAAAAATGCAACTGATAAATTAATATAATTGCCGCGCAGTATAACTATGGTAGATAACTCAAGAACGGCTGGTTGGATTGTGATGTACCTTTGGTGAAGTATATATTATAAGGCACCGATGAACTGACTAAATATCGAGGTTGAAAGTCAAAGGTTAAAGGTCATGAGGTCTGACTTGCTCTCGTTACCGTGATAACTTAAGAACAGCTGGACGGACTTTTCATGTTACGTGGGTGAATTATGTTATTAATCATCAAATGAACTGGATAGATTTCGGGGTTAAAAGTCAAAGGTTAAAGTCTTGAGGCCTCATACATGTCAACGTTGGTCTCGTTACCACTATAGCTTAAGAATGGGTGATCGGATTTTGATATAACTTTCAGTAGCGTAGCCAGCTTTTTGCCATTGGGGGGGCAAGGCACCCGAATGTACCGACAAACTCCCGATGTACCGACATATTCATGTTGTGTAATATTAACAGTTAAATGATTTACGATAATAGTGAATAATTAATACACAGGGGCGGATCTAGCTTTTTGGAAAGTTTTTTTTTTGAACGAATGGTGATGGGAGAAAATAAAAAAATGCATGTTTGCGCGCGAAGCACGCCGAAAATTTTCGAATTATGTAAGTTTGCGCGCGAAGCGCGCCGAAAATTTTAGAATTGTGTATGTTTGCGTGCAAAGCGCAGTGAAAATTAAAAAAAAAAGGCGTCATGTTTACACGCGAAGAGCCCCGCAAATTAAAAAAAACTAGTATAGGCGCGCGAAGCGCGCCAAAATTTGAGAATTGTGTGGCATGAAAATTTGTTTTGCCAGCTGTATTTTAAAAACAAATTTCTGTAATACGTTTTGGTTTTCCTGACATCTGAACTAGCCATAATAAGACCACACAAATTCTTCACTTGGCAGCCCAGGGGGGGGGGTTAAACCCCTACCCCCACCCTTGATAGATCCGCTACTGATACAGACTATAGAAGTCTAACTCCCAGCAAACACGAAACGTCCAGAACGTTTTTCTCTTGCGCCATTCTAGAAAGGTCGCATGCGTTTTTCGTCGAAGCGAACGTTTAACGTTTAAAAAACGTTTCTTAGACGAATATGCTTTCTTCTACTAATTCATGGTAATGTATGCCGCTGAGTGAGCGAAAGCGGAACGAGCGCTTCAGACATCAAATAGATTTTCAAGTCAAAGAAAGTTGAAAGTTATATTCTACAAGTCGTAACAAAGCCTTCTGTGTTCTATAATTTATATTCAGCACTCATGGCAGTACTGTAATTATAGGAACCACACAAGTATAATCATGCAAAATTTTGTTATTCAACTTGCTTGAGGAGAAGATTTATTCGAAGTCTATAGAGAATAGGAACGTGTGGGCAAATTAAAGCAATTTGTGGGCTTTTGATTTGGCTGACGTGACGGAACCGGCGCCGAAGGGCAAATATCCATCCACTTCAACATGTTGCACGCCTAGGTTGCCCGGTATCAAATAAGGCGTTCTATCTTTTTTTTCCCAAGATTTTTTCCTAATGTACATGTTGCTGAAATGTTGAATCTTTCAACAGTTTAATGTGTAGGCCTGTAAACATTGTTTGTCGATACAACATGATTTCGGGTCGGTGATTTGGAACTGTTGTTTCTGTGTAGTACACTTGACTGTCAGTTGACTGTACTCACCGCAGATATATGTTCCAATGTCATCAACTCTAGTATTTCATGACAAGGCGGATTGGCTTGGTTACCGAAACACCTTGACATGAACAAAATCACTTATGCCGAGCGAGCGGAGCGAGCGAGCTTGAAAAAAAATGATATTTACATTTGAAAATGTAATTCTTTCAATATTTTTGTCGGCTTTATAAGATATTCGTCGGTATAAAATTATTTTTTGTCGCGTCCGCATGTACGACGCGAAGTCCTTCGCGTTACCGACAAAATTCCGAAAAAGCATTATTGGGGGGGCAACTGCCCCCCCCTGCCCCCCCTTTGGCTACGCTAGTGATAACTTTGGTGCAGTATGTATTATAAGGTACCGATGAAAAGGTTGGATTTCGGACCTGAAATGTCAAGGGTCACGAGACCTCAATAGATGTCTGATTTGGGCTCGTCACCACAATAACTTAAGACCTGGTGACTGGATTTTCGCATAACTTTGGTAAAGTATGTATTATAAGGCACTGATGAACTGATTAGATACAGGAGTTGAAAGGTTAAAGGTCAAAGGTCACGAGACCTCATGCATGTCTGATCTGGGTTTGTTACCACAATAAGTCAAGAGCGCTTTATCGGATTTCCAATGTAACTTGGGTCACGTATATAGTATGAAGCACCAGTGAACTGAATACATTTTGGAGTTGAAAGGTCATATGTCAAATGTTGCAAGGCTTCCACATGTCTGATTTGCTCTCGTCACCATGGTCTCACCATGGTCACTTGAGGCTTTTCAAAGCAAATTGGGTGGGATTGCAGACTGTGGAAGCAGACGCGTCGATTGCGCGCAGTCGAACTGCTCTAGTTTTAACTTTATTTTACAATGCTAAAAATTCCTTGGGTGAGGATTTGTCTGATTTTCACGGGACAGCAATGTGAAACAGTTTTTAACTCTGATAGTATTTTATCCGGTATAAATGTGCTCATATAAAATAAAATGTAACCTGTCACCACGATACCCTGATAAGGTCTCAAATCGTATGAAACATAAACATCAAGGTCATAAAACTATGAATTTCTTAGGACACTTCACATTCATACTTTATATAATTCTTACGATATTTGACACTTTCCTTACCTTTGGGTTGAGCAAAGTTATCAGAGTATCGTGATGACGGGTCACAGAAGAATTAAAATAACATACATAGATACACACATACATACATACATACACACATACATACATACATACATACATACATACATACATACATACATACATACATACATATATACATACATACATGCATACATACATACATGCATTAATAAATAAATAAATAAGCAAACAAATAAATGATTAAATAAACCGACAAATAACTCTATAAAGAAGTACAGTATAATTAAACGAATGAATAAATAAACAAATGAATAAATGAATAAACAAGTACAGTTTGAATAAATAAATAAATAAATAAATAAATAAGTAAGTAAATAAGTAAATATATTAAGTAGCCAACGAAATTCTGAATTGAGAATACCACCGTGACGCTTTCGATTCTAGACAACGCTACCGCCCAGGTGAAGGAAATCAGTCGGCTCGTTAAACATTCAGGTGGACGTAAAACATGCATTTCGGACAACACGTCCAGCAATCTCTTGACACTCGTACGTGAGTAACGTGACGGCGCGCTATCGTATCCTCTCTTCTTCGTATGATTTATTGTACGAACACCCATTTGTCAAGTTTGAGTGGAAATGTTTGTTTACATAATCTAATTTGACAAACCAGAATCGATGGATAGATACGTGTTTTCGAGCATTCATTTCCTGATTATGTACGAGTGTTCCGTGACTTGCATTCCCAAACGTTATATCTCTCTTTGAAACATTAATTATTTTTCTTCTTTATACAGAAAGACTCACTACGCCGTTCTCATTGATAATATATCACAGTGGGAACCCATTCTATTGTATATATCAAAGACATACACATTTCAGTCTATACAGTATTCGAACGAGTGACATTTACAAGGATGACAGAAAAAAAATAATCATCATCTGAGGGTACAGGGTGCGAGATCATTCACAGATTAACTTGTTCAGGTTTTTTTCTTTCCGTGGGGAGGGCAAGAATATGTTATCATACTGTTCCAAAATTTTAAATCCGAGAGGAAAAATAGCAAGCTTTGAACATGGGGAGGGGGCGACAACCGCCCACGCCCCCCCCCTTCCGCCCTGCTGTGTAGGGTCATATCTTTTCCAACAGGATGTTTTTGCTTTCTTTTTAATGTTTTTTTAGAATTTGTCTCAATTTTTTGCTAGAATTATTGCAACATTTTATAAACACGTGCAAATCACGTATACTAAAATGATTCTGTTTAGAGTAAATAGTACTGGAGGTTGTTAACATAATAGTCTGTCATTTCAGACACCATTTCGTGTTACCTTTAAATGCCTCGGGGGACTGAACTTTTCCAGTTGTTGACGTGCAGGCACAATAGGTGTCGTCGACACGCAAATGCACCCTCATAAGTACACGTTTGCACACGCGTAAAACATATTACCTCATAACAGTTCAGTGGCGTATAATGTAGCAGAAATAGTAGTGGAAGCATAGCGTCTACAGCATTATTAGGAGACGTTCTTGTAGTAGTAAAGAGATTGTTGTTACATTATTGTGCATTCTCACGGCTTTCTCCTCCTCCTCCTCCTCCTCCTTTTTCGACTTCTACATCGTCCTCTTCTCCTGAGTTGTCATCCTCCTTCTTTTTCTTCTTCTTCTTCTTCTTCTTCTCTTCTTCTTCTTCTTCTTCTCCTCCTCATTCTTCTCCTAGTAGGAGTGGTAGTAGCTGTAGAAATAGTTGTTGTTGTTGTTGTTGTTGTTGTTGTATCGGTGGTGGTTGTAGTAGTTGTAGTAGCTAGTAGTAGTAGTTGATCGCTAGTATTAGAATTCGTGATAGTAGTAGAAATACAGTAGTAGTCGTAGGACTTAGTCGCATATTAGTAGCAGCAGAAGTAGTAGAAGTTGTGTGTGAGTGCATGTGTATGTGTGTGTGTGTGTGTGTGTGTGTGTGTGTGTGTTAGTGTGTGTTTGTGTGTTGACTGTGTGTGTGTGTGTGCGCTGTGTGTGTTTGCCGACGTGTGTGTGTGTGTGTGTGTGTTGTGTGTGTGTGTGTGTGGGGTGTGTGTGTGTGTGGTGTGTGTGTGTTGTGATGTGTGTGTTGTGTGTGTGTGTGGTGCATGTATGTGTTGGGTGGGAATGTCTTGGGAATTGATTGATTGTTTTGTTCTTATACAATGTACCTGCATGAAACTCTCAATCGGAAAGTATGTAGGCTCTAGCGCTCAAAATTAACTCGCGTCTGCCAATAGAACAGATAACGATAAAGCAACGTCGACAGTAAACAGTAGCATAGTGGGATCGGTCGATAACAACAACTTTTGTGCGACTTTGTGCGACATCGCAGGAGTAGCAATAATAGCCGTTTTATAGCATCGAGGTTATTGCCAAGTCGAGAATGAAGTGCCTTCAGCTTTGATTGCACTGAATGCATCCATTTTCAGAGTCGTCTCGTCCCTCCGGGGAGCGGACTGGCGATTGTTATTTGGTGAAAGCAACACCGATACTAGCCTTAGAGATGATGCCTTGATTTTCATCATTCCAAAACCGCTTTGAATGTGAGTGGATTAAAATCAGTTGTAATGCGCACCCTGAATGTTGTTCGTTAAATCGTACAAAGCATGCGAAACGACAACACAATAGAAATGCTTTCTTAGGAACTCGGGACCATTTAGATAATACCGCAAGGATTAATTGTAGCAGCTTCGAAAAGCGAAACAACTGCAGCGAGGATATATACATCACGTTCTAGTGTAAATTGGTCGTTATTTTGCGGGGCGTGGCATAATTCAAGAGAAATGATGTCTACTGATCGGACTAAGTTGACTATGGGGATATTGAGGTTTACTTTTATGACCTTCAAGTAAAACCTTTGCAAACAGGAAAAACATTACTTTCTCGGAATCATAGCTGTGGTTGAATATATGAACTCGATATGAGAAGAGGTTACATCATTTTGTGGGTCACCTTGAAGATTGCTTGGTTCATTCTTAGCTAAACTCACATTCATTGAAACTAAACTTCCTAAATTGCGACTTTCTTTAATCCGGTTTCCAGTATTTGTAGATCAGTAAGGAACCAACCACGCAATATATGGTTTATCAGACAAAAAAAAAACTTAACTAAATCGGCTACAGATAAAATAGGTCATAGTCTGACTTCATCTGCACTTGATTTGGGGAACGCTGTTCTATTTGATCTACCAAAAACACAGCTGTCATTTTTGTCTGTTGTATTTCTATTTTTGTATATTACACTGAACCTAGAACAGTCCACGGAGTGGATTTGGCGCATAGCAAATCAAATGTATTATTATTGATGTTAGATCTGATTCTTCCAAGTAAACATCAAGTAACAATAATAATCAAATCAATTCATCTGGACTTACTGTTTTATTTTGAGGAGAACAGCTTCAGATCCTGGACGCTTCATCGCTGGTTTGATTTGGTGGTGGAAAACGCCGTTGCCAATCGGCACAGACGCAGTATTAATGCTATTGTTTTGTTTAAGACCTCGAGGATAAATTGATTTAAGTATTGTTGTTACTCATTATTATTGTCATCATCATCATTATTATTATTATTAAAATTTTATTGTTATTATTATTATTATCGTCATTATTACTATTGTCTATGTTTTGACTAATGAAAGAATACAATTGTGTACCAGGATACCAAATTTTTTATACCTAGATATCAAATTGGCATTCGGATATTACTGACACTGTGCATGGCGCAAGGACAATGACATGACTGGGAGGACTTGAAAATGCCTCAAACCCAAATGAGTTGAAACATATTCCAACATATAGGCGCTAATTTTAAAAGTGTGTATTTACGCTGGAAGGATTTGTGGGGTTTTTTTACCTGACATGCTTGAGAAGAAACAAGTCTGAATATATCAGTATTATATTAAAGTATAATCCTGATAGAAATTCAACCCAGACATCGCTGTGCAACAGATTTGCCTGTCACAGCGAATACTGATGGTAATTATTTTCAATAAGTTTGACCACAGAATCATACTCGATTCTAGAATACTTCAATCTCAAAATAGGGAATGCTTCTGATTACGATATTTCCCTTTAAGGGCAACATATTTCAGTCCAGAGACTCTCTTTTAACGATCTTATTAAGATAGGGTGTACGAGATCGAGACAATACGATGCATCATTTTTTTTTTCCGCCCAGCTATTTTATCCGCGACGAAGCCCCACGCTCATCTCCCTCTTTACATGGACGAATGCAGTTTGCCTTACGCATCAGAACGCATTTTCAGGACGTTTTCAAGTTGAATATGCAGACATCCCCCGTGACAACACACAAAGATAAGATAAAAATAACTGACATTTTGTTGGCAGATAAAAGTAACAATTTTTTTGTTCGACATTGCGGTAATTCCGGTCTAGCGAACATGGTCGACACGGTGAGGTGACTGTGTATTATGCATCGCATCACCATCGTTACTATACGCACAACTTTATGTGTATGAAAACCGTGCTGACAGTTCGAATATTAAAAAGAGGACTCAGAGGACAAACACTGTTTCACGTTCAATTTCAATTTGAAGTTTTATTTCTGTAAATAACAACAATCCAAAAATACAACAGCATAAGATAGCATATAACACGCTATGTGGATTAGATACATTGGCAAGTGTAAGATAAACATAATACATGTATACACATCAATCCATTAAAACATAAACTGACAATTGAAATAACATCAAGCAAAACAAAGGATACTGTTATCTCATTAGTAAGGATATAGGAAAGTATACCGAGAAAATAATTTGTAAAATGCTTTGCATTTCTGTAGTTAAATATTGTTAAGTAATATGCAATTGGAAAGAGCGATCCACTGAAAGCGACTTGTCAGAATGTAGATTGCTCAAAACAAGGTTATGAAACTATAGACTTTCAGTATTTTTATACAATCAAATTTTCATCGAAGACTTGAAAAATTCATAGACTTCAGGGAGTATGCAAAGGTGGAAATGAAACAGTAGGTTGCGAAACAAACATTTACATAATAGTAGTTGATGTACTGTCGTTATAGTAAGTATTCAGAGGTATTTATGTAACCGGAAAATACTTCAAAACTATCTTCACCGCTCGATGTCACAATCAGCTAATTTATTCAGCACGACTTACACATCGGAGAAAAATATTTGTTATAGGTATGACAGGCATTCTCCTTACATACATCCCCACGCTATGGTTGTACCGTCCACTTTCTTCAATTCTCCGTTCATGATACTGTGAGTGTTCTTTTGACATTTATAACTGCGATCATGGAAATTCATTGTCGTTGAAAACTGGACAGCCGTGGACAATATGTGTGTCTCACACTATAAAAAACGAACTAATTAATTTGAATCGGAATCGTTTCAATCGGGGATTTACGAGATTTTTTTTTTTCAAAATCTGATCAAATGTTAAATAGATTCTATTCAAATATGACTACAATGTAGTAAATAATGAAGCGAATCTATTCTAAATTTCATCAGATTTTGAATAGAACTCACGTAAGTCCCCGATTGAAACGATTCATATTCAAATTGATTGGCTTGTTTTTTAGAGTATATGCTTCTTTTTCTCTTTCTTTTTCTTTTTGCACATGATAGCTGTCACTCTCCATGTATATGCACACTGGGGGTGTTTTAAGTGCTCAGACATCCCCATTTCTCGGAATTCTTGTCCCCTTTCACGGACACCGGTTCCCCCTTTTTCCTGAAAACACCCCCCTTTAGAAAAGAAGAATCGAATAATGATACCGATAACAGCTTAACCGTAATAACAGATCACTCTCTTTACTGTCTGTCGCTTCGCTTTTTGGTCATGAGGGGCTTTGCTTTGGACCGACCGTACTTTCTTAGGATCCAATGACACCTCTTTTTTGGGGGGTGGGGGTGGGGGGGGGTTGTCGCATCGCTTTGGATTGTGTGCCATTTCGTTTTTGGCCGTATTTAGCCGTGGAATAGGTTTCCATCGACCCTGATGACCCCGTTCATTTGCTTGTCGCATCAATTTGAAAACTGGTGAATAAGAAGTACTTAAGTCATATATTGACGAAACAGAGTTAGTGATTGTTTTAAAGTCGTAATATGCCGGGAAATCTTTTGACAAAAGTTTGGTCAATTTGACCCTTCACCAGTAGGGGTCAGGGGAAGGGTAAATCGGGGTCAAATTTTTAATTGGTCTAAATTTCTTAAAAATTTATCTCAAATTACTTTAGTTACAAGGATTAAGAAAAAAATATCATGTATTTTTTTCCCTTTGCTAATGAGATATGGGTCACTTCTGGTCAAAGGTCAAATGAGGTCAAATTTCAAACAAATTGGAAGTTATCGTCTCGCATTTAAAAAATGCAAGGAGTTAGTCTTTCTTTGTTTTCCGTCGGTCTTCAGACTCTGTCAGATGTCGAATAAACTGTCACACTGTTCGACTTCTGGCTCTCACAACGCCAATAGCTCGAGTATCCTGTCAATCGATGGAATATTGCCAGTGTTGGACGGTTGCCATGAAAACATGGATACAAAAAACGGCTAATTTGAGTAATATTGCTTCTTATTGGATATCAGTCACCAGAATTATCTGCTCACTGAACTGGTAATAAAATGGATACTATATCGACCTCGCGCAAAGCAACAAGCGTCGCTGCTGTGTCTACTTGTGTTAGAAGTGGGAATTTCTCTTTGTTACTGGGTCTGCGGAGATTTCGGATTAAAGTTCTCCCGCTGGCTGGTACAGCGGTCAGCAATACACTTTTGAAATTATCCTTTATGCCCCGATTTTTTTAAGTTTTTGACTGTCAGGAGAGCCGCATTATATCAGTTTATGCATAAGCTATACCTGTTGGGTATCGAATGAGTACAGGAACACCCTTCTGGGGGATTTTTTTTTTTGCCTTGTGGGGAATAAATCATGTACCCCACAAAGGATTATCTCTACAGTAGCATATAATGGCCTAAAACGTCATAAAACAACATTCTGTAAGTGTACCCCTGAAGACATTTGTATGAATTTGTGCTTAACTAAGCACAACTCTACTCACACAGACATACTTGTGATGACCAAAAATTGTACATGATTCTATGTGATGTTCCCCACGAGGTATATCTAGTAATGACACAAAAACACTTACACACGACAAACATCAATACCCCCACAAGTATGCATGGGTAAGTATGTACATGATGTGTGTGTGTGTTCGTTTGTGTGTGTGTGTGTATGTGTGTGTTTGTGTTTATGTTTGTTGTGTGTGTGTGTGTATGTGTGTGATGGCGTGTGTATGTTTATGCTTGTGTGTGTGTGTGTGTGTGTGTGTGTGTGTGTGTGTGTGTGTGTGTGTTGTGTGTGTGTGTGTGTGTGTGTGTGTGTGTGTGTGTGTGTGTGTGTGTGTGTGTGTGTGTGCCGCTTGCTGATCTCTGAAGAGCTGAAATTTTGTACAGGGGAACGTTTTTGAGATTAGAGAGTTATTTACCTCTAGTGCCACCGTGGTGACTTACATCATTTATCACCATTAACATGTTTTCCCGCGTCTTGCCAAATTGAAGAAAAGAGAGTTAATAAAACAGGACAGGGTCTATGACCTGAATTTCTATTTGTTAGTCGTGGAGTTGTTTTTAAATTCTGTGCAATGATTGAAAATCGTTATTAATTGAGGAAGGTTTTTAACACTTAGCCGCACAAAACGGAACAGCAACGTATTATTCTTAATGGCGTGTGAAAAGTTCAATGAAACATTTGGTTACTATCAAAAATTACCCTGACAAAAATGGATAGCTGAGGATAAAACTCTAGCTTGATTATTTCGTAAATGGAGATTCTATGCGATGCATATTGTTTCCACTCTGGTGGGATCATTTGACATTTAGCGGGAAATTGTAAAAATCCCGAGATATGTAGTCGCGGAAAATTAAAGCGGCACATAATTATTTTGTATAAATATTTTTAAATACATTCCAATTATTTGTGATGTTGAGATCAATATCATATCTTATCGATTTTAACAATTACTTTTTTACGTACAAACTAGTAAATAAATATGCATTGACAGAATGTGTTTTCAGCCAATTTGTGTGTCAAAGGGTGCATGTGTTTTGATATTGTGTTATTCTTTTGGTAATGTATGCTATAAACTGATGATATGTAGGTCATACTGTCTTATTTCCAATATTGCTTCCTTTAAGGGGAGGGAGAGAGAGTAGTCACTACATACCCTATAGACTCCGTATTTACATGTAAATAAAACATCAATTAAAACATAGAGTCGTTTGCTACATTTACCCAGATAAATAAGATTTACCTTTTAATTGGTTAGATTATTATCTTGACATTGTAAGCCACGAATATATTTTAATGGTGATTACCTTTGTTATCCTCCAAGAGTCTTTCAATAAGTACGACGTATAAATACACACACACACACACACATACACATACACACACACACACACACACACACACACACACGCACACACACACACACACACACATACACACACACATACACACACACACCTACAAACACATTTCACACACCATATACACACACGCACACACACATACACACACAACCACACACACATACATACACACAACCACACACACATACGCCGGCGCGAGCAGGTACATACACACACCTACACACAAACTCACACACAGAGACACACAAAAATACACACATAGACGCATACATAAATACACACATACACGCATACATAAATACACACATACACGTATACATACATACATACATACATACATACATACATACATACATACATACACATGTACATATTGCCCACACACACAAATTTACACATACGTTTGGTTCCACCTGGATCCTAATTTTGTTTTGATATTCTTTATCATTATATTTTTGTACAATTAAAGTTTGTAAATTGTGTACAACAATATTGAAGGTCATTATTTTTGTCAGAACATTTTCATTGATTATGACAAAAAAAAATAATATGATAAATTGAGACCTCCCAAGAGGCAAGAACTGACAACTAAAAGACACCTGTTTTTTTTATAGCAGAAAGTTAACATCTTAGTAAGATAGCACAAAAAATCACTGTACAGTTGTATTACAGTGCAGGGGCGTTGATCCATGTTTCGGATTGGGGGGGGGGGGGGTAAAATTGAGAAAAAAAATTCGGCACGCTCCGCGCTCCAAATCGTAATACAGAATTTTGCGCGCTTTTGAAAAATTGACAATTTTGTATGTTTAAGAGTGGGTTTTATGCTATGTTTAATGGTTTTATAGTGCTTTCCATTGCTTTTTAAAACATATATTTACATTGCACATTATGAATTTTATCAAGTTGTCAAAATTAATGGGGGGGCAAATCTATATGTTTGCCCCCCCCCCCACAATATTTATTGGGAGGCGATTGCCACCCCCCGCCCTGCCCCTACCAGGATCGACGCCTCTGTTACAGTGTGAAATTAAAGAGAAATAAATGAATTTCCGTCTCTATATCAAGGCTTCGTCATCATTGATAGGTGAACATTTCCACAAGGAGCAAGCAACTAACAAGCATAAGTTAAGAACAAATTTGAGTTCTTGCCAACCAATCAGATCACACGTGCACTAGTCTGGAGCTGACCATGCGTGACAGATGCATGCCACCCGACGTGTGTTAGTCGCGCCGTGGTAATGTGTGCACTGTTTGAATCAATAAGCTCCTTCTCCTATAGCTGTTTCTGCAAGTATTATCCCGGGATAAAACTTGCAAAGACGTAAATAAACGCAAATTAACTAATTCATAGGGCCTTGCTGAGGGTGACTGTCACACAATACCCCTTATTTAGGCTGTCTTTATCACCATGTACCATAATTTTCACAATACTCACAATGTTATTTTTTCTTAACTTAATGAATTGTTGACGTCTATCTATAATCTTGTGCGCACAATGTCACGCATCGTTCTTCAGATATACGTGTTTTTCTTTGCAATATGGTCCAATCATTTTAAAAAGTGAAATGTGCGATGACGATTTCATTGATTAATACTCGCACATAAATCTAAATAACGTGGATGAGATGGTCATTGATCTGTTTTCATGACATAAGCCATTTACTATGCACCATCACGTATTCAATCGTAAATTGAAATCAAAGTTTGTTTTACTCGAATGCGCACAGTCCGCATGTTATTCGCTGCCCTTTTGAACAGTACCGCCCCTCTAAGGGAATATAATTGCAATCCAATTCCGAAGCTTGTGGTCCACACCAATTCATTAGGAAATTTTGAGGCCTTTGAAAAATTGCGTAGGCATTTTCTGTGTTGCCACTGTCAGATGTAAACTGTGAATCCAGCCCTGTATTCTTTCACGTGGTTATGTTAGATTTATCTATCCCACGTATGTCACTATTGAGACTAGCAAAGCATTGACAGAGTGGAATTGATAATTCGAAAAGTCTCTCATACAACCACCTTGAAGATTTTGCATTGAAACCGTCTCAAATTCCCATTTACTCATCTGTCGTGCGTAGACTGAAACCGAAAGAGAGATAGTTTTGATTGCTTCATCACATTAGCCTTTATTCAACCATAATAATAATGATATTGTTTCATTACGTCTTTCATTTTAATTCTCTGCGAATCAGATGAAAACAGGATATACATGAACAGCGGAAAACATAAGAGAAAAAATGATATCTGATGGCTCTGTTTTCGCAATAGTTGTGACATTATTTTTGAATGTAGTTGGTAATTACAAATTTTGACCCATATCTCTGTTTTAATATGTTGTGATATGGTTTGAACCATTCGACAAACTACTCATCGCTACCCGAAATCTACAACTTTGAATTCTCAATATTTGTTAGGATTTATACACTCATGCTCATAATTATGGAATATTTTGTTGATACTTAAGTTCTTTCTCCTATATCGTCCAAAAGACATGTGCTAATTTCACAAAAAAAACGCAGTATGTGAAACAATTTTTGGATATCATGAGATGACTAAAGTTAAAACTAGAATTCGTTTGAGCGCAATAAAAAAAATGTATCCACAAAAAATCATGAAAAAGTATTAAATTAAAGTAATTAAAAAACAGCACAAAAACTGATAATTATGATCTAATGTCATTTATCATTAAATTAACATCAGAATTGTCTGTTACAAGTCTAATAACGCGCGTAACCA
>JZLH01S0618398.1:25599-42815 GCA_001188425.1 Eucidaris tribuloides
ACACACACACACACACACACACACACACACACACACACACACACACACACACACACACACACACACACACACACACACACACACACACACACACACACACACACACACACACACACACACACACACACACACACACACACACACACACACACACACACACACACACACACACACACACACACACACACACACACACACACACACACACATACACACGCACATACATACACACACATCATGAAAGCAACTTGAAAGTCTTGAACACACATCGCAAAAACAACCCATTTATTATAAATCATGTACTGAAATCATCGTTGAAATAGATACAATAAGTTAATATTTTGAATGGGACTTTGCATGGGAAACGATGAAGGGGTAATAAGGGAAGGCAAGGAACGAAGAACTGAGAAGTGAACTCGTACAGCAATTGGGTTCCTGCCTTTTTAAATGATCCGGTACAATGGAAGTTTGTTTCGAATTTCGCCCTTTAGTGAGTGTGTAGGTATTTGTCAAGGGTGCATCCTGGAAGGTTCCTGGGTGAACGTGGACCCTCCTTTCCCCCTTAGCTGAGGCAAAGGAGTTTCGCCTCTGTCAAGTAAAAAGGAAAAAAAAACAACAACAAGTCGCCCCTTATAGCTTTCAATAGCTAATTTTACAAACTTAAGTTCCACCTCCTCGCACGAAAAATTGCTAGCCTACATCGCAATTTTACGCGCCGAGGACGCCGAAAATTGTGACATTTAATACCACTCCAATAAAAATATTTTGGCAAACATATTGTTTGGTCCCCCACCCCCAAGAAAAAAACTCAAATTGAACAACAACAAAAATATCAAAGTGCAGCGCAAGACACGCACAAAAAAAAATCATTAAACTTTCGCAATATTCATATTTTATCTCGCTTTGCGCGACCCTTCATTGCAATTTTGTTTCCACGCCAATGAAAATATTGGGACCAACATATTATTCCCCCCCCAAAAAAAAAATCCCCAAAACTGACAAATGAAAAATTGTATGTTTTACAAGCAGCGCAAGGCACTACGAACCATTGAACGTACGCTATGTTCAACGCTTTGCGAGAAAAGTTCTTAGCATATAGAAATTCAGCAAGTTGTTACACACTAAGGAAAATAGGCTCAACTTTGCACCTTTAAAGGTGAGGTGCAGAACAATGTCACAATGGGAGCACCTTTAAAAGTGCAACTTTGCACCTTTCTGAAAGGTGCAAGGTTGCACCCGCAAGGTGCAAAGTTGCACCATAGAAAATAAAAAGTATTCTTATTTTTCTTGCAAACTGTGTGTTTCTGTTTGTGGACCGCAATTTACATCTATTCCAGTGCTATTTATAGTATTTACATTATAATACACTATATTGAATAACATTTACAAATGTGTAAAAACTTGTACAAATAACTTACCGGGGCTCGAACCTGCGACCTTTCGCACATGAGACGGACGCTCTACCCACTTGGTCAACACGCTGGCCGTGATGGTGTGTAGTTTCACATAAATATGTACTGTTGAAGCCGAAGGTGCATTATTTAATCCTTTTAACGTGCAAACTTTGGAGCTATAGGCCGTTTTCGTAATATGCAAATTTTATGCATACCTTTTAAACAAAGGTTGTTTTTGACAAACTGAAAGCTTGTCTGAGCTTGTCCGACATAGAAAATAGTATGATGTATGCAAGTTGCATTTTCCGTATTGAAATTGTATTCTTAGAAATAGATGGTAGAAATAGCTTACACCAGGCTTCGGAAGAGAAAACATTCATAAATTTGCATAAAATGTGCACCTAAAAGGTACAAACTTGCAAACACAATGGAGTGGGGCGAGCGCTCAACCGTGAAAGGTGCAGAATTGCTCGAATACCGCGGCAGAAGTTGCACGTTTTCATGGGCGCAAATCCACGCAAGAATGCTTTTCATGTGGGGGGGGGGGACACCTATTGTTGTGTCCCCCCCACATGAATAGCATTCCTACGTGGATTTGCACCCATGCACGTTTTGCGCACCTTTATTTCTTAGTGTGTAGTAGTAGTGTATAGAGCTACTGGAAATGAGTACATTAATGCCAAAAAGTCCATTTTGACCAAAAATGGATGTAGTAACTTTTGGAAACGAGCTCTTCATGTATGACCGCAATTTGCGTGCAGAGCGGGCTGAAATCGTGATTTTTTTTTCTAACTTTTGCCCCCTCCTCAAAAGATACATCGAAAAATCTTCAAACATAATGCAAAAATAATCAAGTTTATGAATTATAGCAAGTCACTAAAAAAAATTAAGCTGTAACACGATATTAAATTTTGCGGTGCGCATTTTATTACCACACGAATAAAAATATTGCCCCCTTATCCGACAAAAGGTTCGATGCACCTATGTGTGTGTCATTTGTTTTTGTTTTTGGTTTTTTTTTTGTTGTGTTTTGTTGTGACTGTTACATGGCCCTGGAAAGCGGGGGTGCTGCAGCACCCAGAAATTTTTCAGTGCACAGCACCACCTGCAAAAAGACGTCGTGTATGGTCAAATTTGGTCGCTGAGCGACTTTTCGGCTTTTGATTTGGCCTCGAACTTGGCCATGGAATTTTATTTTGGCCTTGACCATCTTTTTTGGCCACGAAAATCTTCTGCCGACACCCACCTCCCCCCCCCCCCTCCGCTGAGCGACTTTCCGGCTGTTGGTTTGGCCGCAAATTTGGCTGTGAAATTTTGTTTTGGCCGCGAAAATATAGTTCTCGGCACCCCCGGTGAAAAAAATCATTTCCAGGGTCGTGGTCTGTTAGTCTTTTTTTAGGGGCTGAATGGGGGGGGCGTGGCCGCAGTGTGCCCCCTGGTTACGGCAGTGAGTCTGCAATTTATTGTTTAAGCTAAGGGAGAGAATGTTCCAACGCCTTCTATGTTTATCTTCATAGTACGATGCCAGACAGGACTATGACCTGACGTTTAAATGCAATATGAATTTTCGTTTGTTTTATGACTCGGCACATTACAAACACGTACATGTATAAAGAGCAGCACGTACACGACATTTGTCATTTCAGTTTTCGGATCCAGTGACGACTTTTCATTCTCTCCTCTATCTACACATTTCTCATAATTTTCAACATGCCAACGTACAAGTTGATGTACTTCAATGCTCGTGGGTATGGCGAGGTGGCAAGGATGATGTTTGCTCTGAAAGGGGTGGATTTTGAAGATTTTCGCTTTACGAGAGAAGAATGGCCGGCACTTAAAGGAGACAAAACAAGTAAGGAGTGCACAGAATACACTGTACACACTGAATCAGAAGTTATACAGTGTGTCTCTAAAAAAATGTGCAAGTGAAAACCGCCCTATTTGGCAATTACAAAATATTCTTGTGACATGATGCTACGTCAACTTGAAGTGCATAGTCTTAGCTTTCAAATACCGTTAGTTTTGTTTAATTTGCTTGTCTTAATCTTGAGATATGTTAATTTGAATACAAAAGGGTAAAATCGCGATTGTGCCACTTTTACTACAGTCCGGAGTAAAAGTGACAAAATTGTGATTCGACCCTTTTGTTGTTGACAACATATCTCGAGAAAAAAACAAGCAAATTGAACAGAACAAACAGTATTTGGAAGCTAAGACTTTGCCCTTTATGTTGATGTTAGCATGATGTCACCAGAGTATTTTCTAATTGCCAAAGAGGGCGCTTTTTAGTTGCAGCATTTTTGAGACATGCTGCAGCACGTCTCAAAAAATTGTTCAAGTGAAAAGCGCCCTCTTTGACAGTTAGAAAATACTGCCGTGACACATGTTCACGTCAACATCAAGGGCAAAGTCTTAGCTTTCAAATACTGTTTTTACTGTTCAATTTTCTTGTTTTGATCTCGAGATATCTTGTAAACAACAAGACGGTGGAATCACAACTGTGTCACTCTTACCATGCTTACAGGAAGAGGGCCTGATGCTATATTGACTGTAGTAAAAGTGGCACATTTGTGATTTTACCTTTTCGTTGTTAACTTAACATATCTCAGGATTAAAACAAGCAAACTGAACAGAACAAACGGCATTTGAAAGCTAAGACTATGCCCTTGAAAGTGATGTAAGCTTGACGTCACAAAAATGTTTATCTCATTACCTAAGAGGGCGCTTTTTACTTGCACAATTATTTTTGAGACACACTGTAGTGTAATTCACGAATACCTGCAGCCTACTGATGGTCTATGTGGTGATCATGGTTTTACGATGGACCTAGAACATACTGTGGTTTAGCAAACGGAAGTTTTCAAAACGACATGTCCGTCGATTTCAGTTCAGGTTTTTGATGTCGAATATTACATTTCTTTCTATCCTCTTGTGTCTTTCAATATGCATGAAGACATTGAAGTAAGACCAAAGGTAATTTCATTGAATACGGGTTCCCCACAAATGAAGTGGAAGTTTACGGTCAATAATTTTAGAATGATGAAATAAAAATAGTTTTCAAACAAACAAAAATAGTAATGTAAATCGCATTTTGCTGGAACTTGATGTCACTTTTTATGTTTGTCGTTTTGTTTATGATAATACTTATTCACATGAGTTAAACTCTGGTAGAAGTAATTGCAATCCATAAAAGGAGGTCAATGAAACAATGACTAATCTCCATTAATTATCATTTTTTTGTCGAATGATATATTTGTTTTCTTCTTCTTTATTATAAGAATTTCCTCTTGGCCAGGCCCCAGTTCTATTAGTCGATGGGGTTGCCATTCCTCATAGCAGTGCAATATACAGACACCTTGCAAGAGAGTTTGGTGAGTGTTACCATTATAGAGTGTGCCTCTAAATAACTCCTGTTTAACTCTTAACGTGTCGGGCTATAAAAATGCCATAGTGAGCAACCCTTGAAGAATTCACCTTCAAGCTGCTGTAATATTTTACACATGCATGTTGGAGAAAAGTATCGTGAAGAAAAGTAGTAAATGGAATACACCCTTCCAAAAATCCCAATAAATGTACATTTGTTGTAATACTGACAAAACTTTTGAAGTTATACTGAGGTTTGGGAAGTTATATGTTTCCAATCAATGGATATCCACAAAATAATCATCATCATTAGTGTTATGTCAGTGCGACAATGTCCGTTATAGAAAAAGTCCATCATTCATTTTACCACTCTTTCCTGTCTTGAGCTTTTGTTTTAGTTTCCTGGAAAGTATTTCCATTTATGATCATGTCCAACATTTTTGTTCTTTGGCCTCAACGCATTCTTTTCCCATCTACTCTACCCTCAATTTTAATTTTGTTATCTTTGTTGCTTTACCCGTCTGTCTTCTATTTATTTTATTTTTATTTTTGTTATTTCGTTTTCTTTTATACCTGTAAATACGTTGTTTTTGTTGTAAATTTCTTGATTTTGATTTTGTTGTAAATTTGTTATGTTAGTTTTGTTAATTATTTTGTACTACACGGCCTTGCTGAAAAACAGCTATTTAGCTGAAAGCAGATCTTTTTTACCGTGGTTGAATAAAAAAAACATAAAAAATCAATCATGGCACGCATCATGTTGTTATTATGTCTGTGACCAATCCATTTCCTTTGTCTGACTTCGATCGTATTCAGGAGGCTTCGCATTTCTCCTGGTTTAACTAGTACCTCTTCATTTGACAGTCTCTCTGACCACTTGATTTTAAGCATGCGTCGCCATATCCACATCTAGAATGCTTTCAATATCTTACAGTCATCTTTTCTCAGAGTCCGTGTTTCTCAACCGTACAAAGTCACACTCCACACTAGGCTTTTTCACTAGTCGTTTTCTTAGGGAGATACTGATGCTCGTGCTGAAAAGCTCTCGACGTCTGAGGAATGCCTGCTTGCCCATGGCAATTCTAGCTCTTCCATCTTTCGTGCTGCGTCCTTCATTGTCCAATATGCTTCCTAGGTACTTGTACTGTTTAACTTCCTCCAACTGTTGTCCTTTTATGAGAGTGTTTATTTCTTCTTTGTTGGTTCTCGACATCTTCATCACTTTTGTCTTCTTCTCGTTTATCTTCATATACGGTAAGCGTCCACGGTGTCATTCAGGTTGTTCAACATGAGTTGTAGCTCACGTTCAATTTTTGCTAAAATGGCTGTATCATTTGCGAAACGTACTGATGTAACTGTTCTTCCCCCTATCACTACTCCACCAACTTGATCTTGCATTGCTTCTTGGATCAACATCTCTCAAAATGTTGAAGAGTACAGGTGATAGCAAACATTCTTGTCTTACAACTCTGCCGATGGTACATTTCTCGGTTATTTCATCTCCAATTCTCACAACTGCACTCTGATTCATGTACACAGATGCGATCATCCTATAGGGTCTCTCCCGACCCCTGTCTTCTTGAGTATGTCTAACAGATGCGATCATTCTACGGTCTCTCCAGTCGACCCCTATCTTCTTGAGTATGTCTAGGAGGTAGATCCAATTTACACAGTCAAACGCCTTTTCATAGTCAATGAAGCAGATGTAAACATCATTGTTGTGCTCAAGATATCGTTAACCTATAGTTCTCATAATGCCGATCGCTTCACGACTACCACACCCTCTCCTAAAACCGAACTGGCCAGTTCCTCAAAATTCATTCGCCTTGTGTTCGATCCTTCTCGTGAGAATTTTGAGCATTATTTTTGATGCGTGAACAATTAGACTTTTAGTTTAAAAAAATAATACAGCACCAGGAAAAGTGTGCAAGTTATTACTAGTCAGACACACACACACACACACACACACACACACACACACACACACACACGCACGCACAAACAAACAAAAATCGTGATGAAACCTAAAATTTGTGCAAGAGCATATGAGTTGTTGGTTTTCTGTGTGTATATATATAGTTCAAAATTCGTTGCTGTGACTTTAAGAAAAGTATTCACTTCATCTGAAGAATAAAATGATGAAAGCGCTTGTGAAGTAAATTTCTTGTGTCTTATGGCTCCTTCTTGATTTTAGTTTTCATTATATAAATATATACCTATATATGTGTAATAAACACGACAAAAAAGTAACTCCACGCTCTTTTCAAAATACTATAACTTTTTAACGAAATAATTTTGTGCAAAATAATTTGACAAGGGAGTTCCCGCACTGATTAACTAACTTCTGTGTGAAAACATAATTGATCCGTCACGTCATGCATCGGTGAGCACACATAAAATGCAAATATGTCACTTTTCAAAACTCACAATGGTAATTTTTCGGGATTTGAGATGCAGGATTTTGACAAATTATTTTTCTGTTGAATGCCAAAGCGCTATTTATGTTTATCATCTATCGTTTGACCCCCTTACACCTCCAATGACACTTTTCGCTATTTTTCACTTCAGTGAGCTCAATTGAAAATTTACATCCTTCCTCAATTTTGAAATAATTGTAAAATCTATTAAGTTTATTGAAAAAAACTGAAATACGATATTTTTCAGCACACCGTATCTTTACATGTCGCACAAACATTAGAGGTTGTAACCAAGTCATGGTTGAGTTCGCACACTTTATGAATAAAGTAAAGACACAATTATTTACCTTTATTTTCACATAAAAGATGACTCTTGTGACTGTAGAACAGTGGCTGTTTTGCCTTTAATGCATGCTTACTCATGCATGGCTTGACGGATCAATCACATTTCCCACAGAAGTTAGTAATGAGTGTAGAATACTCTACCAAATTATGTCGCTCAAACTCATTTCGTTAAAAAGTTATGGTTGTTTGAAAAAAGGGGTAGGTAACTTTCTATGCTGTGTTTATATTGCGGATTATCCCTCTTCTATAATTAACAAAATACCCCCTCCCCCCCAAAAAAAATACCCTTGCTGTCATACGTATGTTGGTACTTGCCAAATGGCTTAAAATTGCACCTCCGACACATTAAGGGTAACCCTTGGGTTCAATACTTTACGACATTGTTCAATTAGAGACGACACGATTTTCACCTGGTTGACCGAGAGATCTGTTTCAGTAAGAAAAGATCTACATGCAATATTTATTGTTTTTAAATGCGCTGGTCAAAAATGTATTTTTCATGGCCTAGAGGCATTAATCACCATGATACTATCCATTTACCTGATGTCTGGAATACAATTTTATATATTCTGTGCTTCTCTAGAAGCATGTCGCCTACTATGCGAAATATAATGAAATTTTCTGCATACCCGAAGTTGTTGTTGTTGAATTTTTGGTGTTCACAGATGATGATGTGTGACGATTGTGATATATATCAAAATCATCATAGTATAAAAGTGATATCGAAAGTAATTGATTTGGCCTTGAACTTGAAAGCAAAGCCCAACTGAAACGAAAACATATCGCAATGTTTGATTGCCGAGTCACTCGACTTCCAAGATTGTGTCGGTGGACGTCGCACATTTTGGGGCAAATATTCCCAAGTTGCAAGGTCAAAATCATATCTAAAAGAAAGAAAACAATAATAAATTACCTGTTTTAACAGAGTCTATCGCCAGCGGAACAGTTTTGAAGATAAAGATCAATGGCGGATGTTAAATGATTATGTTACGATAAAACAATGACAATCCGCATTTTTTTGTATAATGACTATGCGACTTTATTATTGGTAAATTCATCACACTTGGTTTAGGTGCTACATTGCCAGTTTATCCATTAATAAACACGCGCAAATATCCACCCGGCTTCCTGACCGTTTACCAAGCAGTTTAGAATTTTAAATCAAATGGTATTATGTTCAAATATGTTATGTGCCATGTGTATTCATAAGTGAGCCATATGAACCCACATGTCATTTTAGTCTACAGTCAAAAGTGAGATATTAAAATAAATCCCTGAAAATGTATCTTAAAAAACAAACCGATGAAGTACTTATAATGAAACGATTTATCGTTTCATTTCCCTTAAGATCGTTGTATTAGAATAAAGCATCAGGTTGACATTTACCACAGTGGTTTCCATTCAGGAATATCATGTTGTGACACCATTACTTTTAAAACTTTCTTGCTTTTGGCTGTTTATTCATCAATTTAACACCTCACACATGTTAACACTAAAATAGCTATACCATATTTAATGTTGTTTCAAATGTTTCTCCGTATGTAAAGGTTTTTATGGGAAAAACAACGAGGAGAAGGCAAAAATCGACATTATTTGCGAGACCATAAAAGACCTTGGAGCTAAACTTCTGGCAATATATTACGAACAAGATGAAACCAAAAAGGTAGGCTGGATAGTTTAAAAGTACTTTGCTCACAGCAATCATTACGAAGAAAAGAAAACAAAACCATGAACTTTATAACAGAGGGCAATGACATGATAGTAGCAGTTAATAATGACTTCAAAACTAAAAGATGCAAAATGTTAAGACTAAAAGGGTTATCTTATATTTATTTAGTCAAAAGAGAAGTAAATCATCTGTGCGATGGTTTAATTTCAAAATAGAATCAACATCGAGCCTCTAAAACAAGTATTGTGCACGTCATGTCGGTTTCTTACTGATTTTACAGAGCGGGGATGGGGTAGCGTGATCTTTAATGAAACTACTTTTCAGAGCACATTCCTTCAACGGTGGACTTCATTATTAAAAACAAAATACGAATACATGTCGAATTTACTATTAGTTTTTATACCAATGACGTGTGTTGGCAAGAGTGTTTACACAACTTTTTCTAGACATTGTTTTGATTTAAAAGGCAAACGGCAAGTTCCAGTGTCAAGATAAATAAAGCTTTTCCAGACCTTGAACAAGCCTCGATGCTTGTCAATAATTAAATATAAATTTTCGTCACACTTTATTTTCATTTTTTTTTACAGGCAGAAATGGTGAAGGACTTCAAAGAGAATTCGTCGAAGCCGTTCTTAAATTTCTTGCAAGATCTTATTCGAAAAGCAGGAGGAAAGTACTTTGTGGGGGATTCGGTATGAATACAAGATTCTTAATTCACTTCCAATTTTCCATGTACATAATTTGAATTTTATATGACATTTCTAAATAGTGTACAGAATACAGAATTATTAAAGTGATAGGCTAACATTGTGGAACTTCAATTTAAAATATTGTCAAATTTTGATATCTGAACTACATAGTAGTGTTCATATGAAGAAATAAACACCCTAGAATAAAAAAAAGTTTGGAAACTTACACTGCCAATGGCAAGTTATGCATATAAACAAAACTCGGGGCGAGTTTAAATAGCGTAGGTGTACACACAGTAAGTCTATGGGAGAAAATGGGCAGGTGAATCCGATCAACTTACGATTTTCACTTTTTTAAAGCAGTAAATAATCATTTTGAAATACAATTTTTTCAGGTCGTCATTTTTAGACCTTATCAAAGACAATGGTAGCATGGGGAATCATGTAGCTCAGATTTTTTTAACTGTGGTAAATGTTAGCCAATACCTTTAAAGAGAATACACAGTACTGGTTGATTACTTGCAGAACAACATCATTTTGATATCAGCTGCTTTCAAACCTTCTGTGAACAGATGGTATTCTAAAAATGTCACTATGGAGAGAGTAGTTGAAAACAACAGAACACTTCGTTTTGGACAAATCTGCTACACAAATCCCCACTGCTGACAAAGTACTAACACAGAAATCAATATGTGGGACTATGTTAATTATTGCCATACACAATGCAGCAACTGAGTTGACTCAGTCGGGTATTCAAACTGCCAATCCCTCAACTTTTTATTGCATATGAAGTGAATTAGTCCCACATTATAATGCAAATGTAATTTACTCTCACCTGGAAACTAATGAAATGTGAATTTTTGATGAAAGAGTTTCCATCATCAACCAGTACTGTGTATTCTCTTTAAGGTTATAAAATAATTGCACTTCAAAACGATCGATTATTGCTTGAAATAAGAAAAGTCATGAGTATCCGGTTTATTTTTGCAAGCCCATTCTCCTCCATAGATTGCTATGTTACAACTGCGAGTTGGAATAATGTTAAAACGCAGCTATCTCTTTCTACACATCGTGTAAATAAACCGATGCATAAATAAAAAGATAAGAACTTTAGGAAGAAGAAATAGGAGCTAGAAACCTAGATTGGTAGGTACTATAGTATCGTAACTATTAGATTCTGAATTGGTCAGAGGGACGAAAACTCATAGTCTCCATTCAAACCCCAACAGTGCATGGGTGTGCGTCAAAATGTATTTACAATTTAGAAATACGTATTGAATACTGAAATAATACTACTGAACTTGATTGTTTCAGTGAACTTCACATCGGGAATGAATGGCATTTACAAGAGACAGTTACTGATTGGTTTATTTGAAAACGTTTATAGACAATAAAATAATATCCAGATTACAAGTCGCTCGTAATTAGCCTAAGGGCTATCGTGTTGCTCAAAACCTCCATAGTGTTAAAAAATTTTTTTAACAAAACCCCCTCATTTTTAAAGGGAGATGGAGCCAGCAACGAACAAGCATAAGTTAAGGAAAAAATCTGAGTTCTTGCCAACCAGTCAGATCGCACATGCACAGGTCTGGAGTTGACCATGCGTGACCGATGCGTGCCACCCGAAGTGTTAGTCTCGCCGCGGTTAATGGATGCACTTTTTGAATCGATAAGCTCCTCCTCCAATAGCTTTTTCTGAAAGTTTTATCAAGGGATAAAACTTAAGAAGATGTAAAATAAACGCAAATTAACTAAATTATAGGGCCTTGCTGAAGGTGAGTATTACACAGTACCCCTTATTTAGACTGTGTTTATCATCATGTACCGTAATTCTCACAATACTCGCAATGTCATTTTTTATTAGCTTATGTCTGTTAGTTACTGAGTCCTTCTCCCATTAATAATTCCCGTAAATCAAGCCCCCAAAATAATGATAATGGCAGACTGGCAGTACAGATACCATAGCTATATTATCTGCATTTTTTTCTCCATTCACTCTCTACCTACAGCTGACTTTGGCTGATTTGATCGTCTTTGCTACGATGGATGGTTTCCTCATCAATAAGACTAGGATCGAAGGATTAGTTGAAGAATACGAAGATTTGATGAAGTTCCACAAAGGAATCAAAGAAGATTCACCATTAAAGCCATACCTGGAGTCACGTCCTAAGACCGATTTCTAACTTCTTTCTGATAATATTGAGAACACCCCCCCCCCAAAAAAAAGGGTGTTTCTTCGCAATGACATGTTAGGGAAACCGTTTATAACTTGCAACCTTCTGAAATATGTATATTATTTTTTTTAAAACGTTACCTTTTCTCATTCTACCGATTTAATTACGGAGAAATTATACTTTTTTAAAAAAAAATTCCTCCTCGCATTTCTCGTTTGCGTTCTTGTACAAGATAATATTGAATATAATATCGAATGTTATTCATTTGGGCATTGCTTTCATGCCTCATTGTATAAAAATGACAAATCATATATATTCATAAAATATGGCGTTCATGCATGCCTAAAAACAATTAAAATTCATATTAAAAGTAATCAAACACTGCCAGGTAACAATATATTGCATTAAACGCTGGTCGGCAATACACGCAGGACACACGTTTACAACGTGTTCAGAAATTGATTTATATTGCATCATACACGACAAATCCGGCCGCATGAAAGCAAAGCATGAATGCATGCATTGACATGCACGAAACTGAAATGTAAATGGAAATACACAATAAAAATTCTGTTTAGAATAATTAAAACAACTGTTTCCGTTGTTTAGGCCTGCCACTCAAATGAATTGTTTAAATTTGTAAACAACCATAATTGTGGAGTCTTTTAAACAATATTCGTTAAAATTTGAACAGATTTGTTCAAATCTTAACCAATATTGTTTAAAAGACGGATTCCACAATCATGGTTGTTTGAAAATCTTAAAACATGTTCTTAGATTGATAGGCTTAAACAACCGCATGCATACTCATATATGCATAAATATGCATCAAATAAACTTTTATCATAAAGCAGGCTTTGACAATAATGTCACACAAATCTTAACTGTTGGTTTCGAATAAGTTCTACTAGGCAACATTTTGAAGAACACACTAAAGAATATACAACAGTATTATAAAGTTTTATACGTTCTTTTTATATCGATGTTTTCTGTCAGAAAGGCAGATATGGCAAGAAACCATGATGAAAATTCCATCACTCGATACTGTAGTATAGTGAGAGGAATAGGTCAGGTTTTCTAGGTTGGTTGATTATAACGTATGTACATGTTTTACATGGAAGAACCATTTTATGCCATTGGTATTTCGACACAAATGTGATTCGACTTAAAGAGAATACACAGTAGTGGTTGATGATGGAAAATCTTTCATCAAAATTTCACATTTCCATATTTTCCAGCTGAGAGTAAATTACATTTGCATTATAATGTGGGACTAATTCACTTCATATGCAACAAAAAGTTGAGGGATTGGCAGTTTGAGTACCTGACTGAGTAGGCTCCGTTGCTGCATTGTGTATGGCAATAATTAACATAGTCCCACATATAGATTTCTGTGTTAGTACTTTGTTAGCAGTAGGGATTTGTGTAACAGATATGTCCAAAACGAAGTGTTCTGTTGTTTTCAACTACTCTCTCCAGTACTATAGTGACACTTTTAGAATACCATCTGTTCACAGAAGGTTTGAAAGCAGTTGATATTAAAATGTTGTTTCTTGTTTGTTCTGCAAGTAATCAACCAGTACTGTGTATTCTCTTCAAATACAATAATGACCCATGCTTGTTATTAAAGTGTTGATGCATAATGTAGAGTTCAGGTTTTAAACACTGATAATATGCCTCAAATAGTGTGTATTTAACCCCGGCCTGGTATCTACCTTTCCCACAGACAACGCCGATGTATTGGTTTGAATTTGGCATTTTATAAACACTGATATTATTTTTAATATACGTGCAATATATTAGATACCAATAAATATGAAATTATGATTTATGACAAAAATACAAATACATGTTGAAGATTGTGTTCATAGTTTGCACACCCCGAAATGAGCTCAATCGAGGAAAGAGGTTAAAGTCATCCACACTGATGTCAACCTCTCAAATAACCTTGTGGGTGAATTCGAGTTTGTGCTCGCGTGTGTGTATGGGTCAGAGCGTAACCTGATGAGAGAGGCGGTGCACTGGGTGAATGCGTGCACGTCCTCCGCCGAGGCAGAAGAGTTCGCTCCTGACGAGGAAAAACAACTTCGCACCCACTTTACTGCTTTCAACACCTATAATTTTTTAAACTTTACTTCCACTCTTCGGGATGTTCGGGATTTGCACCTCCTCACGCCCAAATCAGCGTATACGCACTTGTGAGTGCGGATGCCCACTGTCTTGTGACTAGTGATGCGTGAGTATGCGTGCGCACACACGTGAGTGTAAGCTTACGTGTATACTTGTGCGTGTGTATGCTTGTATGTGTGTGCGTGTTTGCGTTTGTGTTTGTGTGTGTGTACGTGTTATTATGTGTCTGTATGTGCGTGATGGTGTGCACGTGTGTGTTTCTGTGTGTTTTTATGTGATAATGTATGTTAATGTGTGTTTGTGTGATGGCGTGTACGCGTATGCTTGCATACAGGATGTGTTTAATAAGTGCTGAGTGCGATTGATTTTCATGGCAGAGACCCCATGAAAATATGATTCATATCACTGAAGCTAGGTCTGCATTTCGTTATTAACATTCTCATCCATTTCAATGTAAAAAAAGATTTTCACGATGTTACAACGTTAAAGTAATAGGCTAACATTGTGGAGCTTCAGGTAAAAATATTGTCAAACTGTGATATGTGAGCTACATAGTAGTGTTCAAATGGACAAATAACACCCTAGAATTCCAAAGTTTGGAAAGTTATGTAACCCCTGGCATAGTATGCATGAATAAGCAGTTAGTACTCCACCGGACTATAAATTAGTCAGATCTACACACAGTACGTCTGTGGGAGGAAATGGGCAGGTGAATCTGGTCAACTTGAGTGCTTGTAAATTTTCATTCGTTTAAAGCACTATATCATCACTTTGAAGAAAGCCTACAATTTTTTCAGGGCTTCATTTTTAGACCATACCAAAGACACTTAGAGCATGGAAGATTACGTAGCTCACAATTTTTTTAAACTGTGGTCAATATTAGCCTGTGACTTTAAAGGTATTTATCTTTGTCATAAGATACCGTTCAACTGTAAAATTTGTTTAATGTAGGCTTATTCAATGAACATTATTTCCCGAATAACGGATAACACACGTGCATTACTTGCGCTTACCCGCTGACTGGGAAACTGACCTATTATGTTGTTTTTGCACATGTGCTTTTTGCATCAAGGTCAAGGTACAATCAAAGTAACGTATCATACAGCTTGGAAAGTACTGTGGACAAAAGAGACAAAGAAACATATTGAATGGAATTTGAGCTTTGCTATAACAACAAAATGTAAATTATGTAAGACTCTTCTTTACACGCTGCACCCATAGAGTACGGTGCAGATGAAATACCCATTTGGATAAGTTTTCTGGTAGAATATAAACCTTTAATCGTATAGAGAGAATCTGTCAGAAAGGCAGATATGGACAAGAAACCATGATGAAAATTCCATCACTCGATACTGTAGTATAGTGAGAGGAATAGGTCAGGTTTTCTAGGTTGGTTGATTATAACGTATGTACATGTTTTACATGGAAGAACCATTTTATGCCATTGGTATTTCGACACAAATGTGATTCGACTTAAAGAGAATACACAGTAGTGGTTGATGATGGAAAATCTTTCATCAAAATTTCACATTTCCATATTTTCCAGCTGAGAGTAAATTACATTTGCATTATAATGTGGGACTAATTCTCTTCATATGCAACAAAAAGTTGAGGGATTGGCAGTTTGAGTACCTGACTGAGTAGGCTCCGTTGCTGCATTGTGTATGGCAATAATTAACATAGTCCCACATATAGATTTCTGTGTTAGTACTTTGTTAGCAGTAGGGATTTGTGTAACAGATATGTCCAAAACGAAGTGTTCTGTTGTTTTCAACTACTCTCTCCAGTACTATAGTGACACTTTTAGAATACCATCTGTTCACAGAAGGTTTGAAAGCAGTTGATATTAAAATGTTGTTTCTTGTTTGTTCTGCAAGTAATCAACCAGTACTGTGTATTCTCTTACAAATACAATAATGACCCATGCTTGTTATTAAAGTGTTGATGCATAATGTAGAGTTCAGGTTTTAAACACTGATAATATGCCTCAAATAGTGTGTATTTAACCCCGGCCTGGTATCTACCTTTCCCACAGACAACGCCGATGTATTGGTTTGAATTTGACATTTTATAAACACTGATATTATTTTTAATATACGTGCAATATATTAGATACCAATAAATATGAAATTAGGATTTATGACAAAAATACAAATACATGTTGAAGATTGTGTTCATAGTTTGCATACCCCGAAATGAGCTCAATCGAGGAAAGGGGTTAAAGTCATCCACACTGATGTCAACCTCTCAACCTTGTGGGTGAATTCGAGTTTGTGCTCGCGTGTGTGTATGGGTCAGAGAGAGGCGGTGCACTTAGTGAATGCGTGCACGTCCTCCGCCGAGGCAGAAGAGTTCGCTCCTGACGAGGAAAAACAACTTTGCACCCACTTTATTGCTTTCAACACCTAATTTTTTAAAACTTTACTTCCACTCTTCGGGATGTTCGGGATTTGCGCCTCTTCACGCCCAAATCAGCGTACGCACTTGTGAGTGCGGATGCCCACTGGCTTGTGACTAGTGATGCTTGAGTATGCGTCCGCACACACAGTGAGTGCAAGCTTATGTGTATACTTGGGCGTGTGTGTGCGTGTTTGCGTTTGTGTTTGTGTTTGTGTGTGTGTGTACGTGTTATTATGTGTCTGTATGTGCGTGATGGTGTGGGCGTGTGTGTTTCTGTGTGTTCCTTATGTGATAATGTTAATGTGTGTTTGTGTAATGGTGTGTACGCGTATGCTTGCATACAGGATGTGTTTAATAAGTGCTGAGTGCGATTGATTTTCATGGCAGAGACCCCATGATTCATATCACTGAAGCTAGGTCTGCATTTCGTCATTAGCATTCTCATCCATTATTTATTTATTTTATTTACAATTTTATTTCGACAGGGTGACCTCCTCAGTTTTAGAACTGCTATCAATGACGGCCCTGCTATAAATAAAAAGAACACCATATATACAAAATATAACTAAATAAATCAAAATACACAAAGAAAGTAAACATTTACAAACTGATAAAAATAAATGTACAAACTGATA
>JZLH01S0618403.1:0-15095 GCA_001188425.1 Eucidaris tribuloides
TCATGTAATATAAATTCCATAAATTGTCGTTTTTTAATGGTTTATGATAATTGAATGTTTTTTTCTTTCATAGAAGCCCGTATGGAATAATGTTAATGATAATATATTAAATGCGCAGGTAAAATCATTTTCAAATATCTGAGAAAACGGCACTTTATGGAATTTATATCACATGACATAAAGGGAGCTGCTCGCATGTGACGTCACAAATTTAAAACTTTGAAATTCCGTAACTCTGTTATTCTTTAATGGATTTTCGTCAAACCTACGTTAATATGTTTCTCTCATTGTTCTGCTTTTATTAAAACCAACTTGATGTCAGGGTGAACCTTGTCTTTAACATAAATTTCCCGTACACCTGGTGACAAGATATCTTGTCACTTGTCTTCAATGGGTTGTCTTCAATGGGTTAAAATCTGTTTGATGTTTTGTTGTTGGTGTTTGTGTATTTTTGTTTTTGCTTACCACCATTCCCACGCTTTCAATTCATGTTTAGCTGCGGCATACAAGTAATTGCTTGGTAATGTATATAAACCACTGTTACCCAGAAGTACAAAACAGACAAATTTTGGCCTGTGACCTCAAGAGGTGAACATTTTTGTGTATCTTTTGTTTACGTGATGATGATAAGAAGTTAGAAAATTGGTAAAAAATTCCATGTAATCTGTGTTTTTTTACTACCTCCATGTACCAAAGGTGCTGGAGGCATTGTGTTTTTGGATTATTCATCCAACCTTCCATTTGTGGTAGCTTGTGCACATCTGTTGTCTTGGTAACTTAAGTGTGTACTTTTGGAGTTGAAGGTCAATGATTACAAGGCTTCATACATGTCTAATATCAGCTTATAACTGCAACAACTTGCAAAACACTGATTAGATTTTGATCAAACTTAGGTTAAGTAAGTATTATATGGTGATTATTACAATGATGAACTGATTAGATGAGGGAATTTAGAGATCAAGGTCAAAGGTCACCATGCATTATAAATGTGTGATTGCCCCTCGTTACCATGATAAATGAAGAACAGCAGATAAAATTAAGTACATACATGCATTGCATGAGGCATTTGAATTCAAGTGTAATGCACAAGGAACTTGAAATTAGTGTGTTAGTGTTGAAGCATACTCATTGAGTGCACATGGTTGTGTTGCTCTACTTTTTTTTCTGATAATCAATAACTGAGTTGCGTAAAATGTTTATTGTGTATACTTTGCTGATTGCATTATAGTGCTGCAGTTGAGTACACAGAAATTTTGAATTGTACCTATACCTCTATTGAAGCGGCATAGTTCCTAAAAGAATAACACTAAATATGATCATATACATTTCCTTATTTGGTCTTTTCCCCCATGTGCAAGATTATTGATATGCATGAATTTTTTAACAATGGTATTCCAGTGTGCAAAGATTCCAACAGAAAACAGGGATCAGGGAGACACAAAATAAGTGGACTGTGGGAAATTCTTCATGTAATATCAAGACTAATTTTATTTATTAGTTTATTTTTCTTTTACTGGCATTTCAGAACTGTGACCCTCATGATCGACCCTGGTTGCCAAGTGACTTCAAGCCAAACACATCAACTCCGCCTGGAAGTGTTGTTCCTGCTCCAGCTAAAGGTAGTATGATTGGCTCATCTGTCTCTAACCTGCCATATTGCAAATGTTAGGTCACAGTGCTTATTTTGTAATCCATGTGCAGCTTACTGCCAGAAAGGATTTTAGACTATCTTGCATTTGCTGAAAGGCAGGAAATCTCATTTGCACCCCTCCCCGCAGTATAACAGAAGATCACTCATGCCCTTGGGCTATCGATGAAGGACATGTCTGTGAAATCCGAGGATCAGTAATTACCTAGAATATGAGAAATGTGTTGAAAAAAAATGGTCATTTAGTGTATATGTTCTATGCAAAGAATTATGGTCTATATGTGACACTTATTCAAATCAGAGTGTGACAGTCACTATAATTCCACTATATCTGAGTTTGTAGCTCCTATTCCTTACTAAAGGTTCTCAGATGGTATTTTCTTCTATATGCCAGTGTATTTATGCAATGTTAATTTTTAGGCATGCAAGATAGATGATGTGTCTATAAGCAGGGAAATAGACAATGTTACATAAATCTAGTATAAATGAAACTTTCAAGGTTCGCACCATATCTGAAAATCAGGGAAAACCTGCAAAATTACTTCCCCTTTTTCCAGTCAGGGAAAATTTTTGGGAATTTGAAAAAAAAAACTCTCTCAAATCAGAAAAGTTAGGGAATTTCGTTAGTCCAGTAGTCCAACTCGTGTCTGTACCACGATGCAAGAAAGATTTAGACAAAGTGAGAAATATGTCAAAATGATGATCCTGAAACTTTGACTGCCATTAGGGAAAAATCAGGGATTATTTTTCCCACGAAATGGTGGGAGCCCTGACGTTATTTGTGACCATCATTTAGGTAATTTTCACATTGTTTATTTTCAGACTTATGATATTCAATATGGTATGTTTGTGCTGCTTGTTTGTTAAAATTTAGTCTTCATTTGAAAATGTTATCAACATAAATTTCCTTATTTTACTGTTACATTGTTTGTACTTTACTGTTAATAGGTGCTGAATTTGTCATGCCCGTAAATGGTTTCTATTGTCGACTGTGCAAGGAGTTCTTAGGAGATGGCGTGTGTGCAGCAGAACACATCAAGGACCCAAAGCATAATCTGATCTATCAGGTTAGTAAAGCTCTTTAAACTTACCCTTTTCTTTTCTGTGGGTTTAGTTGTAGATTGAACCACAGACTTCTTAAAGACACTATATACCACTGTGGAAGACCCGTTTAAAATATTGTCGAACTTTGCTATCTGACATATCTGACAGTGTTTGAATGGACAAATAAACACCCTAGAACACAAAAGTTTGGACAGTTATGTTGTCACTAGTACAGTATGTGCAGATACAATTTGGCACATTAATTTTATATCGGGCGACAGGAAATTCTGCAACACAGCAGTCTATAGAGAAAAGCTGGAATGGTCTCTCAATGATTTTCACTTTTTTAAAGCACTTAATGATTGTTTTACACTGCAATTTTTTCAGGGCTTCATTTTAGGACTGTATCAAAGACACTAGTAGCATGGGGAATCATGTAGCTCAGATTTTTTAAACTGGAAACATTGTTATACAGTGCCTTTAACTGTAGATCTGGAAATGAATGTGATTGTTAAATTCAGGTGCTAGAAACTACAGTATCATCAGTTTTGGTGCATTGTGTACAAGTGGTAATGACAACGGAGCCTCTTCCAAGAGATTTATTGTTTTGACTCTCTTGGCAGTAATTTTGTATGTGGTCAAGATACTTGTTTTACCTACCCTATTGTTTGGATGGTGCAAAAATATCAGCTTTCATATTAAAGGGGTACTCCGGGCAAGGTTCAAATCATACTCACCAGATTGCTAAAAATATACTCTTTTATAATATATGTTTTTTGTTAAAATTAAGAGGCCCAATTATTTTAAATTGATTTTTCAAATTTGCTAAAACCGTATTCTGGTACAAATCTGCATACACCCAGAATGCAATGCGCAGCTTTTTTCGTGACGTAGCATCCCCACCTAAGCTGCAAACTCTGAATTTGCTAGCAGCGCTAGCGCAGCAAGAATATACGGCCGCCGGCCCGCGCACGGCCGGCCTTCCAACACAAACTATGTCCTCAATCATCAAATTATACACAACAAACTGACCACACATTCTCTTTGATGACAAGATTTTCGAACTTTATTCCAAAATAAATTCATCTTCGATTGTTCTACGCAGTCCTGCCAACCAGTACGGATTTTTCCAGGGCAGTTCTGTTCGTATTAAAGTTACTAGGCGGTGCGTTCAACAACAAAAACATACGATTATGATAAGAATAGAACATGAATGTCCAAAATAAATTAAACTACTGAACCAAATGCCTTCGTTACTATAGTGAGTTGAATACAATGCTCAAATTGTAATGGAAATGACGTATTTTCATTCACTGGTGAGTGACGGAACAAAAGCTTTGCTTTATTTATGCTTTTTCTCATAAGAAATTATTTGGTTCATCTGTTTCAAATATTTTTCTTATTCTCATTCTAATCTCATTCTTTTATATGTAAACTATGCCGCGCTGTAGCTGCCAAGTAGTACGGATTTTTCCTGCTTGTGTTCGTATTGAGTTATTTAGGCGTACGGTAAACAATAAAAAGGCATTCATAATAAAAGAATGAGATTAGAATTGAGAGTAAGAAAAATATACACTGAACCAATATAATTTTCTTATGATAAAAGCATGTTTAATAGCACCTTTTGGGCAATTGTATCACTCATCTATAGTAACAAAGGCATTCTGTAAAGTACGTTTAATTTATTTTGGACATTCATGTTCTACTCTTATTATAATCGTATGTTTTTGTGTTGAACGCACCACCTAGTAACTTTAATAAGAACAGAACTGTCCTGGAAAAATTGGTACTGGTTGGCAGGACTGCGTAGAACAATCGAAGATGAATTTATTTTGGAATAAAGTTCGAAAATCTTGTCATCAAAGAGAATGTGTGGTCAGTTTGTTGTGTATAATTTGATGATTGAGGACATAGTTTGTGTTGGAAGGCCGGCCGGGTGCGGGTCGGCAGCCGTACATTCTTGCTTCGCTAGCGCTGCTAGCAAATTCAGAGTTTGCAGCTTAGGTGGGGATGCTACGTCACGTAAAAAGCTGCGCATTGCATTCTGGGAGTATGCAGATTCGTACCAGAATACGGTTTTAGCAAATTTGAAAAATCAATTAAAAATAATTGGGCCTCTTAATTTTAACAAAAAACATATATTATAAAAGAGTATATTTTTAGCAATCTGGTAAATATGATTTGAACCTGGCCTGGAGTACCCCTTTAAGAAAAAATACTTCATTGTATCATAGAACACTCCACGTTACATTGGTAAGAGAAGGGTAAAACCCATTGAGCTGTGACTATTATTTAGGTTATTTGCTGAGGTAGATTAGTTGTCCAATGATGTCCTAGAACTACTCCCACTTCCATTTCCATAATTATTATTTAAAATGCAATATTTTTCTTTATTTCAAGATGTGCTGATGATAAAGAAATGATAAAATGCAGTTACCTCCAGCATACCAGTAGACATGGATAATATTGACCACCTTACATTACATTTGACATTACTTCTGCTTATAAAAATGTTTTACCTTTGTATCACATTGAATTCATTTCATACCCTTGTTCACGTTGCAGAAATTCACAGATGAAAATAAGCAGTACGAGCGACAACTAAAACTGGAGAAAGCTACATGTATGGCAAACCAGTTGGCAAGCCAAGCCCGTAGCAGTAGACTCTATGATGACATTGATGATGATGATGACGATGACGACCAATTCACTGAAAGGGGCATGAAGAGAAAGTCAAGCCTAAGTGAGAGTGAGACACGGAGCAAACTAATCAAGAAGGAAGAGGAAGCAGTTAAAATAACTGGCAAGCAAAAGGGTGGATTTGGAAAATTTGAATTTGATAAAGAAAAAGAAGATAAAAGTGGTTTAGAGTATGGGCCTGCATTACCTCTAGAATTACGCAAGGAAACCAGTGGCGAGGACAAAGCTCAGCAGAAAAAGGATCCAAACAAACTGACAATCAAAATTGGTGCATCCAAACGCTTGATACCCAGTGCCCTGCTGCGGGCTAAAGGTGCTGTCACAACATCTGCACCTGCCCAGTCCGCTGAGACATCGACATCAACAGCAGCATCTGAACCAGAGGTTACCATCAGACAAACCAGATCAACACGCTCAACTGCTGCCAGTCTGCGCTCATTGCCCATGATAGGGAAACGACCCATGCGCAAAACCAAGGAAGTTCCGAAGGAAGCTCCAAAGGAATCGCCTAAGGACAAGGAACCCCCACCTTTGCCCACCTCATCTCTAGAACTTTTCCTGCAGGTTGGCGGAAGCATGGACGGAGGTGGAAAAGCATTACCCGTCATCAAAGACGACAACGAGGGAGAAAAGGCAAAAGACACTCCAAAAGAACAGTTTGTTTTGAAGGAAAGTGACATCGCCAGTGCTTTCAAAGGTGAAGGGGAAAGTGATACCGAACACGTGGATTCAGGCGTGAAGCAAGACGATGCCAAGTCAGAGGATGAGATGGAAGAGAACCCACCAGTTCCTGGTGCTGAAGATGCTGATAGAGACCAGTTCAGCCTTCCTAAACCAATACCCCCACCTCCAGCAGACTAATCACTTTACTTAAAGAAATACCGGGTAAGACAGTTTTTAATTCAAAGGCAGAGTTTATCATAGGTACCCATTTCTCTTTCAGAGGATGCAAGATTTGCAAAGATACTGTCTTATCCAGTGAAGTAATAGGAACACACAATGCATATCTTATTTTTGGTATTGTACACATATATCCATATTAGTTTCTAGGTAGGTAGACAAGAGAGCTTGAATTGATTGATTGATGCAGAATAATTCTATACTTTCAGTTGGTAACGTCAGATTTTGTTCAAAGTGTATGTTTAGCTTTCCTACTTGGCACTTGTGAGATTCAAACCTGGCAAGGTACTTGTAGATGAATTGTATTTCCTGCTGTTCAATTAGTTCTGAAGATTAGCAGCATAAGGTTTGGAACAAGGATCAGGGATTGTTCGGGAGACATCCTTTACCATCTGGCAAGATTTAAACTGGATGTAGCTTCCTCCCTCCCCTCAAGTTCTGACAATTGCTAATTCAGTCAAGTTTGCTCATATTTGTCATATAATTGCTTGACTGAGTGACAAAATTGTTGAATATGGTCTTTAATGACTCATATTTTGACAACTGATTTTTGCAAATAGTATACAAATATGTACTAATACGAGAGTCTCTGGTTGAAACTAATAAGCCCGAGGTTAGTGGACTGTACTATGTCTCGTTACATTTTATGGAGTAAAAATGACCTGAATCGAGAGTGGTTTAAAGTTGGGGTTCCAACCTTCTGGCAGTTTAGAAGTATTTTACATTTTGATTCTAAAACACCGAAGATGACTGAAAGGCAGGGCATCTCTTTTGCATGCCCAAAAATTAACATGATGTAAATACACTGGTACAGTAAACTTTGCCTAAGTCGAATCACTGGGGACCACACAAATCACTTCGACTTAGACGAAATTCGAGTTACTTACAGTTTTGTATACAATTCTTTGTTAGAGATGAAGAAACATGAATAGGGAAATGGATGCGGTCAAAATGAGAAAGGCAGAGAGGGAATGGGAAATTATATCTTTACGGTCATGCTGACAGCAGAGATCAAAAGTCAACCCATTAACTCTTAACGTGCCGAAATGTCGCAGATCTGGACAAGTAACAGTAAAGTCCAGTAGAGGTTAAAATCCTCCGGCACGTTAAGAGTTAAAGACGCCACTTCGACCTAGGCGAATGATTTAACACATGTTTGCTCCCTTTGGGACTCAAAAACATGTTCGAGATAGGCAATATTCGATTAAAAAAATTGACTTAAAAGAAAAACTTCCCATTGAAAAAGCACAGAGCAAATTGGGACTGTCAAAAATATTCGACATAGGCGATAAACTGACTTGTGCGACGTTGAATTATGTGAAGTTATCTGTATATAGAAGAAATACCATCTAAGGACCTTTAGCCATGTACAGGGGCTTGAAACTCAGTTTTAGTGGAATTACGGTGACTGTCAGAGTCAGACTTTGATTTTAATTTTTGTCTCAAAGAGACAAAATGTCTTGCATAGAACACACACTGAACTGCCATTGTATTTTGCACATTTTTCAAAGTCTAGGTAATTACTGATCTTCAGATTTCACAAATGTACTTCATAAACTGCCTTATGGCAAGAGTGATAGTTTACTGTGATGTGGGAAGGTGCAAATGAGATTCCCTATCTTTATACTGGAGGGCAGCGACACAATTCTCCAATATCTGTCTATTATTTTAAGACCACCAGACATCCCTGCATCTCTTACTGAACAGACTTTTGAGACATGCCCTTTGAATTGACCAAGCAGTCAAATGTGACTTCTTTCTTGACTTTATGTATTGGAGGTACAAAAACTGTACATGCTGAATATTTCAGTGTGGTTTCATTTTCATGAATTTTGTGACTAAACAAACATGAAAATATTCACTGCCTGATATACCTGTACAAAGTCTAAGCAAATGCAATATAATCGCAACAAAACCTCTCGCAAATTCCCAGTCTTGAAGCAATATTGAAAGAAAGGTGTGTGCACAAAATATATGGTGTTTACAGTACATCATGAGGTCAAAGGTCAAGGTCCTTGTAACCATTATAATGTCTTTGGGTGGCATGTAATGATAAAGATTTGGCTTTATCACTCTACTCTCATCTGCACAAACACTGATTCTAGAGAATGGTGTTGATAATCAGTACTGATGATGATCATGATGAGACTTTTTTCTTCAGTCAATACTTCCATGTCATATACTCCATTGTTGAGGCTGGCATGTTCAGTTTCCTTCCAAACTCCTGTCTGTGAAGTGCAGTTTGCCATGCTAGGAATTATGAGATCAACAGTTGAATCTGCACATGATGAGAAGATCCCTGAATTGAATGCCACGGCTACATGTTGTAATTTCCTGTGTGTTTACAGCGCCTGGTCCATCTTGATAACAAAGCAATTTTCAAGTGAACATTACAATAATTTGATGTGTTATAACACCAATGAACAAAGTATATGTGGCTGTGGCTGGAATAGTGATATGTAGCAACATCAAATCTTTGCCCAATTTATTGGCAGATCCAGGGTGCCGTATTCACACCCCCCCCCCCTCCCCATTTCCTTGTCATAATGCTTGTACAGCTGGCCCAGTTGATCTGCTTGTCAGATGTACCCAATGCTCCATTTACCCCCATTTTGGAAATACTGGATCCGCTGGGGAAATTTGAATTGCTATCAATTCACAGCAAGATTTTTCTTATAATCCTCATGTCAAAATCACAACTGAATATGTCTTAAGAATGCAAAACAACAGGAATAAAGATAGTGTCATTCTTCACACACTTCTTTTACTCAACCAAATTGATTCCTGATATATTGATGATAATTTTTTTGGAAAGTGCTACAAAAAATGGGCTTAGTTTACACCAAAGAGCATGTGTAAATCTGTGAGCTTCCCTGTGCTCTTAAAATGGGTCTTTGACCTCAGTTGAAAGGGATTTCAGACTACATGCTCATGATGGTTGCTCTGTAGTCATAGACAATGTTGCCCATATTTTCAAAATTAAATTCAGTGTGGCATAAATCCAGCTCCTCCCTGATATTTACACAATGATGAGCTTCAACATCCACCCATTTATAAAAACCCAGGAAACTTAAGACACCTGTACAGAAAGACTACCTCTCAATGAAGGAGTCTTCTCTTTGTCTTTGAGTCGCGAGTCATCTTAGTACTTTGTAGGTAGGTTTTATATAAATATTGGTGCCTGTTCAGTGGAAGGTTGTCATCACTTGCTGTTATTTATTTACTGGTACGTATTGATCAGAACTATGTTAAGGCTACCCGTGACATTCTTCATCTCATTAATTGAAGACAGATTTTATATCTTTAGCATTCTGTTGCATTAGGAATGTCTTCCATATCACAATTGTCTGTTCTAATAAGAATTTAGCATGCCCCTTCTTCCTAATCCAATACATGCTTTTATGAAATAAGATCCAAAATCTGTGGTGTACTTGTACTGAAGACTTGGCTTTTTTCAGTTTGTGAATAGTCCCTTTTTTACACATTGCACATAAAATTCTGGGGAAAATCCCATTCTGAAAGCATTGGGAAAGCCATTGTCTTAGAATAAAAAAAGAAAAGAAAGTGGTCATTCCCATCTGCAGCAGAGGCTTAAGATTTGAATTTATCTTCCCACCCTCGTTTTATGCTTTTTTAAAATCCATTTATTATTTATTTATTTATTTATTTATTTATTTATTTATTTATTTATTTATTTATTTATTTGTTCAGTCATTTAGTCATTTCTTTATTTACTGATATATTTATTTTTATTAGTATATTTTCATTTGAATTTGAAGTACAGTAACCATTAATTTTTTGTCAGAAACAACCAGGTAGTGTTCATACAAAACTATAATCTTTGGGAGAAAATTGTAATCCTTAGTTACATGTATTAACCACGTGTGGTGATATGTATTTAACAGGGTTGGCAATTTAAATTATATATTTTTTAAAATCAGTAATATGAATCAAATCCATCACTTTATTGATTAAATCACAATTTAAAGCATGGTTTAAATGGTGATTTAAATCACCCCTTCCCCAAAAATGTAACAATCACCAACTCTGGTATTTAAGACTTTTATTTTGATACCAAATTAGTGAGTACATTACATCTGTTCCTTCAGTAAGCCTTTCTTATATTCTTGTATAGGAGTTAACAGGCTGTAGTATTACCATGTTTGTATTTGCATTTGTTTTAGGACCCTTTTGTAGGTTCTGACAGTAAACGGATTTGAGTTGCGCATGGAGGAGATCAGAAAAGTGTTTATGGAGTCTGACTTACTTGACTGGCCATAGAGACATGAAACTTTGAGAAGAGAATGACCATGCATTTGAGGTGATCTGTGGTGAATACAGCTGGAAAATACCGTTTTTATTTTTTTTTTTTTTTTTTTTATTTTTTTTTTTTTTTTTTTTTTTTTTTTTATTTTTTTTTTTTTTTTTTTTTTTTCATTTTCTTGTTGTTTGTATTTTCTTTTTTTTTTTTTTTTGTTTTTTTTCTTTTTTTTTTTTTTTTTTTTTTTTTTTTTTTTTTATTTTTTTTTTTTTTTTTTTTTTTTTTTTTGTTTTTTGTTATTTTGATTTTTCTTTTTTTTTTTTTTTTTTTTTTTTTTTTATTTTTTTTTTTTTTTTTTTTTTTTTTTTTTTTTATTATTTTTTTTTTTTTTCTTTCCAAAGAGCAAACTGTCAGAAATGAGATGGAACTGTCGCCTGAAATTGCGTGGAATGTGGAAATATTTACAAGATGACTCAAGAATCAAGAAACAGCTAGCTATGAAGAAGAATGTGACTGAGCCCTTCTCCATGTTGTCGCATGGATATAATAATAAGATAATATAAGTTTGTCAAGATTGAAGAAATTAAATGAGTCACACCAATACATAATTTACTTGAAAATAAGCACTTACTCTTTATCTGTATTTTGCAAATGTCACAATATTTCAGAGGGTGCATTTGTAGGCATAACCTGTGTATCAGACTTGTAACATGTAGTTAATTACATGCATTTATTTGAATTGTCATGTAATTCAATTGAGAGGGACAAACTGTACATTGAAAATACATGTTGCATTGTTGTTATAGATGTCTTGGTTCAGTTAATGAATTGTATATACATGTATATTAATCATTTTAATTTTTGAAAAAAGAAGAGGGAGTTTTTTTGTGTTCTGCTCAGTGTGGGGAAAAACATTGCTTTAAAGAAATGCCCTACATCTATCAATTTAATCAGTTATCTATACGAACTGGATGTGATATATATTAATCCATTAGGGACTAAGTACGAGATAACTCGGGCTGTGGTCTATGAGAAATGTGTGTTATATCAAAATCAAACCATCTCCATTGGGTTAACTCTGTAGGAATTAAAGAATCTCAGAGGTAACAGATTAATTTGGCAAAAAAGGGGGTGTTTGGGTGTGGGGTTTGTGGAAAAAATGCTTTCCTAGTAATGTAGTTAGCACCAGAAGTTCCCAGATTGAGATTACATAAAAGAGAGACCAAGACTGAGGGGAATTAGTTCTAGAAACCAGTCTGTTCTGTAATGTTTATGTATTTTAGCTTTGGCTCTTATTGGCAGTTTCAACCTTGAATTTGTTTTATGCTGGCACTTTTGGTATATGTTGGAGTCCAGTGTATGTGTCTAGACAGCAGTGATGAAGATTGAATGTTTCTGGAACATCTCGGTAACAAGACTCAAGATCTTTGGGCTCTCCGGCCACGTCATGGGTGATGCCCTTCTGATAGCTGCTACAGGTCATGACTGGGATGGGAGTATGATGTCCTCTGTCTCAAACTTGGCCCAAAGAGTTGATCTTGTCATCCTTTTGACATCTTCCTGAAGATCAGGGATGGAGCGTGAAGGAATGTCAGTCTGCAATTGCTCCTTGGAAGCTGGATGGAGATATGCTAGACTTTGGTGGAAAATGTGTTGAAATTTGCTGAATAGTTGACAGTAGTGAATGTTCTCACTTTTCATGAGCCAACACCCAAGTACAAGTTGGTATTACTATTGACAAAAAAAAAAAAAAAAAATAGTTTTGTAAATGAGAGTGTTGAAAGCATGGCAAGTATGCTTCATGAAAAATAGTGATTTAATTATTGTTTCGTTCTTTAGGTGATAAAACATGGATGCTAAGTGAAACAGTTGTATACTACAGCAGGAATTTTCTAGAGATGACATTTAGCTTGTTTGGACAATAACACAGCATTATTTTGTTTGATGACACAGCAGTTTTTGTGCCTAAGTAAACCGTATTCCTTTCCCAACAGATCATATTCACATTATTAGTTTAAGTTAGAGAATGTTATGAGACAACTTATTAGCTGTACATTTTGCTTCATTCCTTCACTAGCTGTGTAATATGAATTGTGCCAAGATTTGCAAATATTTTTTAATTGATTTAACTCATTCTCTATATATTTGACTACAAACTTGCCTGCTGTATTTGGTCATGATTAAGTTTGTTATAAATTTGTATCACTTGAATTGAAGTTGATTTTTTTTTACTTGTGTTTACATACATTTTTATGCATTTTCATATTATCATGTTTGGCTTCAAACTTTAAATTTAAATTTCCATGACAATATTATTGTAGGTTTCAGAATACTACACAATTTTACATACTATTTGAAAAGTTCACATTATTTTGAAATAAACATAAATTAATACTTTTTTTGATAACATACAGTATATCTTTTCATTGGCAAATTCATTATTTCATGATTTATCAGCCATTGGAGTTCAAATCACCAAATACCTGGTGAAACCAACCATGTTTGGCAAAATAGTGCACATATTTTCACTAAAGTGTCCATATATCTGAATACTGTATACCACTGGTATGTAGTCGTTCATTTACTCGAACTCTCACTAATCAAATACATGTACTAGGTTAATGTACATCTACACCAGGTAAACAAGTACTAGTATAATGTCATTTTGAATATGTGTTGCATCATGATAAAATTAAACTTTCACCTCATTTCCATCACCTACCGGCTACCGGTAATTGCAATTCTTGAACAGTTTGTGTAACTTTATAATAGAAATCAATCATTCAGAATCATATTATTTACCTTTGCATATTTTAAAAGAACTTGTGTAGTTTCACATCTTTCAAAAAAAATGGTTGGTACACATAATAGAATTACTATTTCCCGACCATCTGAACAATATGTGTAATAACACTTTACAGAATTTGCATGGGTGACTGACCTTTTATTTGGATTTTCATACTATTTACAGACCTCCCAAGTCCCAACCATACTGAACTTGGAGAAAAGAATCTGAATTTTGACCATTCCCAGCTCGTTTTGATACGATTTTCCCATTTTTCTTGATGATATTACTACTCACTCCTATATGGGAAATGCTGTTCCTTTCCTACTCTTAAGCAAAATCATCCCTATTTTTCAGTCACAAAGGTTGGGAAGGTCTGTATTTACTATACTCATGCCAGAGTAAATTAAAATTATCCTTTCAGTTGTATACAATTAAAAATTTTTAAAAAGACATAGTTACCAGAAGAAAAAACAAATGCCTGCGAATTACTTCTCTTTTACCCTCATTGCCTCAATACTGCATAACATTAGTAATAGTATCAACTGCAAGACAATTTCCATCCAGATGCCCAAAAAAGATTAACAATCATTGTTGCAGCATTAGAACTTATTAAAAATTGCTAAAAGCTGGCTGAGAAAAGATAGATCTACCAACATTTTTTTCTTCATTTACAATTAAGTGTTTCCCCGTCCCTGATGTCTGCTATGTAAATAAGGATGTACATAAAGTAAAATCTAAGGTAAGAAAATGAAGTTGTCGTTTCATACAGAAAGTGGATGTCAAGGTGTTGATTGTATGCCATAAAGTACTTTTAATTGAATGTTGCATTTTAATTATTGTAGACTTTTTGCAAAATTAGAACATAATTGCACTGCCAAAAAAAAAATGGAAAGTTATAGTCTGCTAGTTCTTAAGACTATTCTTGCATTAATACCTTTTGTAAAGTTACCAGCGTACAATTTTGTGTTATAATTATACTCAAATTGTTTTCAACCAATCTCATATTATAGCAGAGAGCGTCACACAATATCGCATGTGGTAAGTATATGTGTCTGCACTGATTATTCTTCCACAATTTTGTGGTAAATTTTGAATGTTATTAATTTCAACACAATGATGTTGACACAGTGATTTAGAATAAACTATGTTTGTCATGTCAGTCTCATAGTTGTTTAACACAATAATCAATCACATGGTGAATCATGTTCTGGTAGTATTTCAGTTTAGTATTCTTGTCGCTTTGGGCTTTTATCAATATGCTTACATTAAAAGTAGACATTATCTGCCACAAATTTATTTCTTTAATAAGTTCTTTTCTTCTGATGTGTCGTCTTAAAAAAAAATTATGTAGCGTTCTGTTCAATGTTAACTGTTGTATGAACCTGTGAACAAGTTCTGTAGACTATTGTGTACTGTTATTTTTATGACTTCATTTGTTTTTAATTGATGAGTGGATAGAGTATAGAATTTTTTATTTTAGGAAGTGAAACGTTTTTGCGATAACAAGAGTAGGATGAGTCATTGTTGTTACTACAATAGACAGTTGGCTAATCAATTGAGAACTATTATTGCGATATTATTTTTGACATAATTATCCCCTGCCAGAAAGTCTATTGTACTGTAGAATCTCATTCATGCGATAAAATCGTATGCCAACTTGGGGATGGGCCAAGTTTCACAGGCGTTAAACATAGGGATTTGTAATAACATTTTGAAGTTTTTGTTGTGGGTGTAAAGCAAACAGTTTTTTTTTT
>JZLH01S0618408.1:2656-13448 GCA_001188425.1 Eucidaris tribuloides
TATGTCTGCGATTTTTTGGTGTTGTCGCCTTCGTTCTTTTAGTTTTCTTCTTCATTTCATAAGGAATCGGTAATATGCAGACACTTTCAAAATTACTCAACTTGGCAAAAATGCACTAACACAATGTTTCTGTTTTGGTTGGAGAAGAATGAAACAGAACGGCTTAGAAATGTAACCGAAACTTTCATCCAATTATTCGCAAAAAAAATATCAGAACCATTTCTTTACAGAGCTACATTCAGAGATTGCATCAACAGTGAACTACTTTCGTTACCAAATGATTGCGTTTCTGCTTTTGAGCCTTACCTGCATCTGTGCTTCCAACTGCCTGTTTTTCATCTTGTGTTACATCAACGTCTGTACTTTCCTCTTTTTCTTCTAGGAGAGAGACAAGTGCGAATTTCTTAATTGTCTTATTAACAAATGAATACAATTTCTTTAGCAACAACCCCCTTTTGGTTTCATTAAATCATTCACCGTTTCCCCTTAATAGGGTAAATAACCACAAGCAAATTCTTTCTGAGAAATATCATGAAGTGTTTAATTGACCTGATTGCTTAAAGATAAGTATTTTGACAAATACTGCAAAAGGCGACTGCAAGATTAACTAGTCTTTCATTTTGGTTACATATTAACAGGTAATAAGATTACTAAGTGTCTTTTTCATAATTTTATTGCTGTTTTAAGGGACATCAGCTTATTTCGATTGTCAAATTATTATCAGTCAACATTAAGAATCAGGCAGAATATCACTAAGTGCCCTATGATCAACCGTGTGGTCAATACTTGATGAAAGAGAGTTGTTTTACAGCCCGGTTCAGCAGACGCCCAACGTCTTGCAACAGGTTAACGACACTAACTTTGAAATCTTTGATCTTGGCTTGTTTTTCAGTTGAAGTTATACCAACTTACAAACCAGTGAAATCACACAGAAAACTTTTACGAGTACTTGCTTTCTTTTGTAAAATGAATTTTATAAATCGCTTGACACAGCTTTCACAAACTTCAACATATATTTTTTTGTGATTAGGGTATGTTTTCCTGTTCATGCTAGGCCAAATTACAAACCGGTGAGGCCACAAGAAAGACTTTAGTTGTAATAACGAATGTATTTTACACTTTCTCCGAGATCCTTTTATTCCCTTTTGTATGTTACGATTTGCTTACCACAACGTTCACATTTACCAATGATATTTCTGTGGTAGACGTTTTTTGAAATATGGCTTTGTGTACTATCCGGAAGGCAAAACAAGAAAAGGAATACCAAGTAACATGATCTTACGTGAGAGCAGCAAAAAGCAAATATCAGATTTCAGGATGTCAGGAAGTATTTTTGTTTTTCTTTCGAGAAATAATGTAATGTAAGATAATACTTATAGTTTCTTACCACCTCCTCGACGACGACCGCCTCGTTTACCGCCTCGTTTTCTACCTTCTCTTCCGCTGCGGCTACCTGTGTTTATTGTTTGAAAGGAAATCCATTCGACCAAGGCTTAATTTATCAAATAAATTGATACAAATTTCGGGTGTTATTGTTCTCATTTTCAGAGGGTGTGTATAGAGCCAGGATGCGTTGACGGTTAGAATGTAGTCAACACTCACAATACACCTTTAAAGCACGGGTTTGATATGAAAATCTAGTGTCTATGTCCTCGGTATTCAGTAAGAAAAAAATCCGGTCATGAAACCCAAAATTGAACTTACACGTACACCAAAATTAAACTTTGGCTGAATTTTGATGCAAATCCCGCCACCCGTTCGATCCAATTTTATGAAAATCCTTCACTTTTTACAGGTAATTTTACATTTAATGTCCTTTGAGGTTTGACCTGAAATCTACATACTCCGATATCAAACGTAGGCCATATTTTGATATTATGTACCTTCATACTAATATCATGAAAATCTGTCAAACATTACTAAAGTTATTGAACGGAAACCAGTTAAACAGCCAGTTTGACATTTAATGAAGTATGCCTTTTGACCTTTGAGTTACATATTCCGAAATCAAATCGGTCTGTACTTTGATATCATGTACCTTCATACAAGATCTCATAAAAATCCGTCTAACATTACCACAGTTATCGAACGGAAACCAGGTAAATAGCTGTTTAATCGGGCGGTTAACGAGCTATGACCTTTGACCTTTGAGCAACAATCCAAAATCGAACTTGCCTGTATTTTGATATCATGTACCTTTATAGCAAATCATGAAAATCCATCGAACATTACTAAAGTCATCGAATGGAAAATAATATTACGGTTGGACGGACAAAAGGACGGACTGATGGACCGATCGACGGCGGGGTTACGCTTTTCTCCCCCCCCCCCCCAACCTTTATCGGGCGCGGGGCTTAAAAGCATCAATACCAATCAACGTTCCTCACATAATTTTCGCTACTTGATTTTACCTGCATCAGTGCTTCCAACTGGCGGATTATCGTCAGTATTCTCTTCTTCTTCTCTTTCTTCCTCCTCCTCCTCCTGCTCCTCCTCCTCCTCCTCTACCACCACCTCTTCTTCTTCTAGGAGAAAGAATACTTTCAGTTAATACAGACAGATAAAGAGGATTTTAAGATAAAACACTTGAAATATATATCAAAGGTACCATGGCAAGCCTTCTCTGGCCACAGTATCTTTCCCTTTGATTTTAAATATTTTGAATTGTATTTAACAAAGCTAGTCTTGTATTTAAATCGACGACCTCAATCCATTCTTTCAGCTCTGTCAGAGTTGAATATTTTCTTGTGAGTTGAACAAAATGATAAATTATAAATAATAATAACGATATTTGGCAAAAATCTCGACATTTTTGGGACTAACGAACTGGAAACCCACCCTATCTTTTTCCAATGGCAAAGCTCTTTCTCGTGATACCGTTTTTACTTCTCGAAACGCTCTATATTTTTCAAAAAGTGGTTCTATCCGTCAGGGCCAATTTTTTGGCCCCTCGCCTACCTCCCTTGACTCATTTGCAAATTTGAGTTGGTCTTGTGTTCCAGTCGCCGACTTTAGTTGCCATTTGGTAGTGGCATATTGTAAATGATTTGAGCTTATTTTGGTCGAAATGTATTTTGGTGTGTGCAAATCATGAATATAGTGTCGTTTGTGAATTGATTTTGTTAACTCCACTATTTGGTAAACAAGTTCTCATCAATATGAGATGATCAGGATCTAACTTTTGACGCAAAACCACAATGTAAACGAATATATATATAAAAACCACTAAAATCACATCAATATTATAGGAGTCCACTGCAAGAAAATTACCTTCCGTTGCTTCCAAGGAACTTTCATTTCCATCTTCTGTCGAAGCAAATACATATCTCAACAGATCGGTTTGCGGTGAATTGACGACCAGTTCACGACCTTCCGCATTCCTGACGGTGAATGCATCTGTGTCGCCAGTCACTATTAATATGGTCTGTTCCCCGTTTGAAATGAAGACACCGTCAATACTTTCTGACTTATTCTCATCGTTAAGTTTGATGACTGAGGACTGGCCTGCCACAGTGCTAAGATCTGTCAATTGAATAGATTTATTCGAAATCAATAGGGTTAATTTCTGAAAATGTTATGTCACAAATAGTAATGTTACATCTCCCGGCCTCTGTAATTCTTACGTAAATTTTCGCCTGCTGATTGATATCCAATTGCTACCTCTTCGTACGGATTAATCTAAAAGAAACTAAAAGGGTCAGCCTGTAGATCAAAACACTTGCACACAGAAAAATATTTCCTAGTCAAAAATAAAACTGTAATACTGCCTTCTCCCGGCCTCTGTAATTCCTACGTGAGATTTTGAATTCACTTTGATAGCCAACTACACACTAAGAAATAAGGGTATATTTGGGGTCTAGAAATGGAACAATAGCTTCATCCATGTAATATCACCCTTAATGATGTAGAATCGCACTATACACTTCCAAGGGTTTGACATTCCACCTCATAGGGTGTAAAATGTAAGAATTACACTCTGTAGTGTTTTTTTTGCAAATACACCTTAAAGGGTGTTGCAATTGTATCATATTTTACACACCAGTAACACCTTTATTTCTTAGCGTTTACTAGCTCATCGTACGGATTACTCTATATGAAAGCAAAATGTCAAACGGGTCAACTTGTAGATCAAAACACTTACAAACGAAATAGCATTTCTTGGGATTGCTCCGGGGTGAATTCTCTTTACAGAAGTCTAGTCGTAAAACAGATGCATCGGTTTTCAGGCTGATATTCAAGGAAAATGGTACATTCATGTCCTCAAAGGTAGCCGTTCGTTCGAGGCGACCTCTACAAGAAACTCTGCGTCCTCCTGAAAGGCAAGAGCTAGGAAATGTCAGGTCATAAATCACAACAAAATTGCATTGTTCTAGGTATGACTTCGTTGAAAAATCATGAATAATGTTTGTAAATTATTTTGAATCCTGATAAGTATTTCGTTAAAAATGATCAAAGAAACGTAATTTCACTACTTGGAAAGGTGTAGTTTCATCATCAGACTTTCACTCGACTCGACATGACAAGGACTTTGTAACTATGATTTAAAAGGCTCTTTCAATTTTACCATGTCCTTCATATTATTTACAGTTGTATCTACAGTCAATAACTTTAATAACATTGATTGTGTAATTTTAGGGTATATCATTTTTGTTTTTGGTTTTGTTTTTATTTCGATCTTCGTACTAGTATCATCCAAAATTAAGCAGGAACTTACTCGGTGTTTTTAGGTCAACCGTGCGGTCAATACTTTATGAAATATAATTATTTTTGGCAACTTAGTTCTGAAAATCATCAAGTTCTTACAATACGATACCTACAAGGACTCTGCAATCATTCATTTCGGCTTCTTTTCCTGTAAGTTCAAGCAAGCTACATTAATAACAAACGCTAGAAACTTGAATTTTGATAACAGATAAACTTACGTCTTCTACCACGTCGTCTTCTTCTTCGACCTATGAAACGAATTGAAAACAAATTACTAAAATTAGAGATGATGCATCAATGGGCAATTCACACTCTCAGCTTGACCAACATAAGTGTAATGCAGACACCAGTTTACGTACATTGACTCTGAAATCACTTATTTAGGCTTTTTTACTCCTTCAGTGCCAAACCCCAACAGACACTGTAATTATGATAACAAATGAACGTACGTGTGCTACCAGAACACTTAGTTTGTGCAGTTTGTAAAATTAATGGTACAATCATGCATTACAGCAGAGTATATTTGTCCATAGATTATTCTGCGGTTAAAGTTTAATGAAATGGGGCGTGTGTGTGGATGCTATCCAAAATATGAAACAGTAAACAGGAAAGAGCGATTGAAGGGATCCATTGCGAACTACGTACTTTGGGGATGCTGACCAAAAAGCCGTGTCCAGGATTTTAGAAAAAGGTTCTTTTTACTTTCAGGAATTTACTCTTTCTGATTGTGCTTGCTTGATTTATAACCAGATAGATTATGGTAGGTAAAACTGATAATTTCTTACCACCTCCACGACGACGACCTCCCCGTCTACCGCCTCCTTTACCACCTTGTCTTCCACTGCGGCTACTACTGCCCGCTTTAAAAAGTAAATTTAGATAAAATGGTTATTTAATCAAGTGGATGGTAGATTTTAGGTCTTTTTGACAGGAAAATTATGACTTTTTGTTGCTTCTTTAAATGGCAAGTATATATTTTGTACCAGCTCTTAATTGGGGAACTATGCCTGTGTACTTAGTGTTGCTGTTTTTTCAGGATATGGAAAGTGAAAATGTACTATCACTTTCAAAATTCAACTCAATTTGCCCATATGCACTTACATTATTACTATTGGCCAAAGTACCCATCCGGCTTGCCCGATGAAAGAAATTACACACTGTACCTTTGTTTCTGACCTTGGACGTCCCGTTAAATACTGCTTTTAGTTTGTAAGTCTGTATGTACATGAGACTCTCTGTTATTCAAAGGAAGTGATGATAGTGTATGCAACACGCATGTACAGTTATGAAATGATTTTAATCAATACATACGGATTGATGGTTTAAATAAAAAGAGGAGCAGATATGCAAAAATTATTGTACATTGAAAATTGTTCTCTTACCATCGCTTTCTACCTTATTACGTCCACGTGTGCGACCAACAGATCCACCTGTTCGGATGAGAATGTAGGAGAAATACTTAGAAAGGTTCCCAAAATTTCTAATTCACCCCATTTCCCCGAAACGTCAGCAATATGCTTAATACAACTCTGTAGTTCTTTAGAGAGAAACATCCAAAGTGGGGATAACTGTAGACCACGTTTGTTAAGTTAGAAAATTTGTGATTATTCAATTTTTTAAACTTTACCTGCATCTGTGCCTCCAATTACCGGGTTATCATCTGATGTGACATCAGCGTCGGTAGTTTCTTCATCACCCTCCTCTTCCTCCTCCACTTCCTCCTCTTCTTCTGTTAAAAATTAAAGTATCAACTACTGGTTAGCTGCCATGTTGACGGATAAAGCTACACTTTAGCAACAACGTTGTTTCGTATCATGAATAAATTCACCGTTTCCTTGTTGTGCCGTTATGAAAATCCATTGTACCGCAAGTGCACAAAAAGTGGTGGATGTTGTCATACTGGCATGTGATTGAGTGATTGACTGCACCATGTTTTTATTTTATAATTGCTTTTACCGAGACAGTACTTTCGTGTTATTACTCGTGTTTGTACTCGTAAATCACGGTGTTAAGGACACAATATAACATTGTGGAAGAAGCGTTTAAAAAATTGTCAAACTTTGCTATCTGACATATCTGACAGCGTTTGAACGGACAAAACACCCTAGAACACAAAAGTTCAGACAGTTATGCTGTCACTTGTAAAATATGTACAAATAAACAATTGGCACATGAATTATTCTCGGTTGGTAAAAATTCTGGAACACGGCAGTCTATGGGGGAAAACTGGAATGGTCTCTCAATGATTTGTACTTTTTTCAAGCACTTAATGGTCACTTTAAACTGTATTTTTCAGGGCTTCATTTCTATACCTTAATAAAGACACTCGTAGCATGGGAAATCATGTAGCTCACATTTTAAAATGGAAATATCGTTATTCAATGCCTTTAATCAAAAGTTTCCAGACAATAATATTGGCTTAACATCTAACTCAGACGTAAGCGCAGATTGAAAAAAAAACAAAGAACACTTGATGTAAGTTTTTATCGGAGCAGTTCAGGCCAACCAAATTACCTTCAGTTGCTTCCAAGGAACTTTCATTTCCATCTTCTGTCGAAGCAAATACATATCTCAACAGATCGGTTTGCGGTGAATTGACGACCAGTTCACGACCTTCCGCATTCCTGACGGTGAATGCATCTGTGTCGCCAGTCACCATTATCATGGTCTGTTCCCCGTTTGGAATGAAGACACCGTCAATACTTTCCGACTGATTCTCCTCGTTAAGTTTGATGACTGAGGACTGGCCTGCCACAGTGCTAAGATCTGTCAATTGAATAGATATATTCGAAATGGATAGGGTTAATTTCTGAAAATGTTCTGTCACAAATAGTAATATATATTGCCCGGCCTCTGTAATTCCGACGTACGTTTTCGCCTGCAGTTTGATATCCAATTGCTTGCTCATTGTACGGATTAATCTATGAGAAACCAAAATGTAAAAGGGTTAATTTGTAGATCAAAACACTTACAAATGGAATAATATTTCTTCGTCAAAAATAACAATGTTATACTGCCTTTTCCCTGCCTCTGTAATTCCCACGTGTGCTTTTGCCTGCACTTTGATAGCCAACTACAAAGTAAGAAATAAGATTATAATTGGGATCTAGAAATGGAACAATAGCTTCACCCTTGTAATATCACCCTTAACGATGTAGAATCACACTATACACTTCTAATGGTTTAACATTGTACCCATAAGGTGTAAAATGTAAGAATTACACTCTGTAGGGTTTGCAAATACACCCTAAAGGGTGTTACAATTGTATTATATTTTACATACCAATAACACCTATATTTTTTAGCGTGTACTAGCTCATCGTCCGGATTACTCTATATGAAAGCAAAATGTAAAATGGGTCAACCTGTTGATTAAAACACTTACAAACGAAATAGCATTTCTTGGGATTGCTCCGGGGTGAATTCTCTTTACAGAAGTCTAGTCGTAGAACAGATGCATCGGTTTTCAGGCTGATATTCAAGGAGAAAGGTACATTCATGTCCTCAAAGGTAGCCGTTCGTTCGAGTCGACCTCTACAAGAGACTCTGCGTCCTCCTGAAAGGCAAGAGGATATGTCAGGTCATAATCACGACAAAATTGCAATGTTCTAGCTATGATTTCGTTGAAAAATCATGAATAATGTTTGTAAATTATATTTAATTCTGATAAGTGTTTCGTTAAATATGATTAAAGAAACCTAAATTCATTACTTGGAAAGGTGTAGTTTCATCATCAGACTTTCAGTCGACTGGACATGACAAGGACTTTCTAATAATGATTTAAAAGGCTCTTTCAAGTTTACCATGTGATTCATATTATTTACAGTTGTATCTACAGTCAGTAACTTTAATAACATTGATTGTGTAATTTTAGGGTATATCGTTTTTGTTTTTGTTTTTATTTCGATCTTCGTACTAACATCATCCAGAATTAAGCAGGAACTTACTCAGTGTTTTTTGGTCAACCGTGCGGTCATTTTTTTTATGAAAGATAATTATATTTTGGCAACCTAGTTCTGAAAATCATCAAGTTCTTACAATACGATACCTACACGGACTTTGCAATCATTCATTTCGGCTTCTTTTCCTGTAAGTTCAAGCAAGTTACACTAATTACAAACGCTAGAAACTTGAATTTTGATCACAGATAAACTTACGTCTTCTACCACGTCGTCTTCTTCTTCGACCTATGAAACGAATTGAAAACAAATTACTAAAATTAGAGATGATGCATCAATGGGCAATCCACACTCTCAGCTTGATCAACATATGTGTAATGCACTATTGCAGATACCAGTTTTCCTACATTGACTCTGAAGTCACTTATTTAGGCTTTTTTAATCCTTCAGTGCTAAACCCCAAGAGACACTGTTATTAGGATAGCAAATGAATGTACGTGTGCTACCAGAACTCTTAGTTTGTGCCTATTGTAAAATTAATGGTACACTTCGTCGCGTCAGCCCAAGAACGCCCTTAGAAGCCCTTTATTCATAAACCCGTCACTGTAGAAAGGCCTTATGGAACGTGTGAGTCATTGTGCAAAGGCCCTAACGGAACACGTGCATGACCGCAGTAATGCCGTTAGTATATACGCGCACATGTTCCTGTAAGGGCCTTTCTGCACTGACACGCGTGTTCCATTAGGGCCTTTCTGCACTGAAGCGCATGTTCCATAAAGGCCTTTCTGCACTGACGCACGTGTTCCATAAGGGCCTTTCTGCACTGACAGGTTTATGAATGAAGGGCATCTAAGGGCGTTCTTGTGCCGACGCGAAGAATTATGCATTACAACAGAGTATATTTGTCCACAGATTATTCTGCGGTTAAAGTTTAATGAAATGGGGCGTAGGTGTGGATGCTACCCAAAATATGAAACAGTAAACAGGAAAGAACGATTGACGTGATCCATTGCGAACTACGTACTCTGCGGGATGCTGACCAAAAAGCCGTTTCCAGGATTTCAGAAAAGAGTTCTTTTTACTTTCAGGAATTTACTCTTTCTGATTGTGCTTGCTTTATTTATAACCAGAAAGATTATGGTAGGTAAAACTGATAATTTCTTACCATCTCCACGACGACGACCACCCCGTCTACCGCCTCGTTTACCTTCTTGTCTTCCACTGCGGCTACTACTGCCCACTTAAAAAAAGTAAATTTAAATAAAAATGTTATTTAATCAAGTGGATGGTAGATTTTAGGTCTTTTTGTCAGAAAAATTATGACTTTTTTTGTTACTTCTTTAAATGGCGAGTATATATTTTGTACCAGCTCTTAATTGGGGAAATATGCCTGTGTATTTACTGTTGCTGTTTGTTCAGGATATGGAAAGTGAAAATGTACAATCACTTTCAAAATTCAACTCACTTTGCCAATATGCACTTACATCATTAGTTTGGCCAAAGTACCCATCCGGCTTTCCCAATGAAAGAAATTACACACTGTACGTTTGTTTCTTACCTTGGACGTCCCGTTAAATACTGCTTTTAGTTTGTAAGCCTGCATTTACACGAGACTTTCTGTCAATTTCTTTTATTCAAAGGAAGTGATGATAGTGTATGCAACACGCATGTACAGTTATGAAATGATTGGAATCAATAGATACGAATTGATTGTTTTAATCAAAAGTGAGGCAGATATGCAAAAATTGTAGATTCAAAATTGGTCTCTTACCATCGCTTTCTACCTTATTACGTCCACGTTTGCGACCAACAGATCCACCTGTTCGGATGAGAATGTAGGAGAAATACTTAGAAAGGTGTCCAAAACTTCTCATTCACCCCATTTCCCCGAAACGTTAACAAAATGCTTAATACAACTCTGCAGTTCTTTAGAGAGAAACATTGAAGGTGGGGATAACTGTAGACCACGTTTGTTAAGTTACAACATTTTTGGTTATTCTATTTTCTAAACTTTACCTGCATCTGTGCCTCCAATTACCGGGTTATCATCAGGTGTGACATCAGTGTTGATAGTTTCTTCCTCACCCACCTCTTCCTCCTCCACCTCCTCCTCTTCTTCTGTTAAAAAGCAAAGTATCAACTACTGGTTAGTTGCCATGTTGACGGATAAAGTTACTCTTTAGCAACAA
>JZLH01S0618408.1:13498-32862 GCA_001188425.1 Eucidaris tribuloides
ACCTCCTCCTCTTCTTCTGTTAAAACGAAAAGTATCAACTACTGGTTAGTTGCCATGTTGACGGATAAAGTTACTCTTTGGCAACAACGTTGTTTCGTATCATGAATTAATTCACCGTTTCCTTGTAGGGCCGTTATGAAAACCCATTGTATCGCAAGAGACAGAAAGTGGTAGATGTTGTCATACTGGCATGTGATTCAGTTATTGAGTGCACCATGTTTTCATTTTACTATTGCTTTTACCGAGACAGATGGTACTTTCGTGTTTTTACTCGTGTTTGTACTCGTGAATCACTGTGTTAAAGACACAATATAACATTGTGGAAGACCCGTTTAAAAAATTGTCAAACTTTGCTATCTGACAGCGTTTGAACGGACAAATAAACACCCTAGAACACAAAACTTCAGACAGGTAAGCTATCACTTGTAAAATATGAACAGATAAAAAATTGGTACATAAATTATTCTCGGCCGGTAAAAATTCTGGAACACGGCAGTCTATGGGGGAATACTGGAATGGTCTCTCAATGATTTTTACTTTTTTGAAGCACTTAATGATCACTTTAAACTGTATTTTTTTCAGGGCTTCATTTCTATACCTTATTAAAGACACTCGTAGCATAGGGAATCATGTAGCTCACATTTAAAAAATGGAAATATCGTTATTCAAAGCCTTTAATCAAAAGTTTCCAGGCAATAATATTGGCTTAAAGGCACTGTATAACAATGTTTCCAGTTTTAAAAAATCTGAGCTACATGATTCCCCATGCTACTAATGTCTTTGATACAGTCTAAAAATGAAGCCCTGAAAAAATTGCAGTGTAAAACAATCATTAAGTGCTTTAAAAAAAGTGAAAATCATTGAGAGACCATTCCAGCTTTTCTCCATAGACTGCTGTATTGCAGAATTTCCTATCGCCCGATATAAAATTAATGTACCAATTTGTATCTGCACATATTGTACTAGTGACAGCATAACTGTCCAAAATTTTATGTTCTAGGGTGTTTATTTGTCTTTTCAAACACTGTCAGATATGTCAGATAGCAAAGTTCGACAATTTTTTAAACGGGTCTTCCACAGTGTTAATAGTGTCTTTAACATCTAACTTAGACGTAAACGCAGATTGAAAAAAACAAAGAACACTTGATGTAAGTTTTTATCGGAGCAGTTCAGACCAACCAAATTACCTTCAGTTGCTTCCAAGGAACTTTCATTTCCATCTTCTGTCGAAGCAAATACATATCTCAACAGATCGGTTTGCAGTGAATTGACGACCAGTTCACGACCTTCCGCATTCCTGACGGTGAATGCATCTGTGTCGCCAGTCACCATTATCATGGTCTGTTCCCCGTTTGAAATGAAGACACCGTCAATACTTTCCGACTGATTCTCATCGTTAAGTTTGATGACTGAGGACTGGCCTGCCACAGTGCTAAGATCTGTCAATTGAATAGATTTATTCGAAATCAATAGGGTTAATTTCTGAAAATGTTCTGTCACAAATAGTAATGTTATATCTCCCGGCCTTCTCTTTGATATCCAATTGCTAGCTCTTCGTGCGGATTGATCTATAAGAAACCAAAAGGGTTAGCTTGTAGCTCAAAACACTTACACACAAATAATATTTCCTAGTCAAAAATAAAAATGTTATACTGCCTTTTCCCGGCCTCTGTAATTCCTACGTGAGATTTTGCATGCACTTTGATAGCCAACTATACACTAAGAAATAAGGGTATAATTGGGGTCTAGAAATGGAACAATAGCTTCACCCTTGTAATATCACCCTTAACGATGTAGAATCACACAATACACTTCGAAGGGTTTAACATTGCACCCCATAGGGTGTCAAATATAAGAATTACATTCTGTATTGTTTGCAAACACACCCTAAAGGGTGTTGCAATTGTATCATATTTTACATACCAATAACACCTTTATTTCTTGGCGTGTACTAGCTCATCGTACGTATATTACTCTATATGAAAGCAAAATGTAAAACGGGTAAACTTGTAGATCAAAACACTTACAAACGAAATAGCATTTGTTGGGATTGCTCCGGGGTGAATTCTCTTTACAGAAGTCTAGTCGTAGAACAGATGCATCAGTTTTCAGGCTGATATTCAAGGAGAATGGTACATTCATGTCCTCAAAGGTAGCCGTTCGTTCGAGGCGACCTCTACAAGAGACTCTGCGTCCTCCTGAAAGGTAAGAGGTCATGTCAGGTCATGAATCACAACAAAATTGCGATGTTCTAGCTATAAATTCGTCGAAAAATTATGAACAATGTTTGTAAATTATATTTAATCCTGATAAGTATTTCGTTAAATATGATTAAAGGAACCTAAATTCATTACTTGGAAAGCTGTAGTTTCATCATCAGACTTTCACTCGACCCGATCGTAAAGACAAAACTTTGCAACTATATTTTAAAAGACTCTTTCAAGTTTGCCTTGTCCTTCATGTTATCTACAGTTGTTTTACAGTCAGTAAATTTCATAACATTGATTGTGTTATCTTAGGGTATATCGTTTTGTTTTTGTTTTTGTTTTTTTCGATCTTCGTACTAACATCATCCGCAGGAACTTGCTCAGTGTTTGTTGTTCAACCGTGCGATCAATATTCTACGAGAGATAATTATTTTTGCAACCTAGTTCTGAAAATCATCAAGTTCTTACAATACGTTACCTACACGGACTCTGCAATCATTAATTTCAGTTTTTTTCCTGTACGTTCAAACAAGCTAGAGAAATTACAAACGCTAGAAACTTTAATTTTGATAACAGATAAACTTACGTCTTCTACCACGTCGTCTTCTTCTACGACCTATAACACGAATGCAAAACAAATTACTAAAATTAAAGAATATGCATGAAGGGGCAATCCAAACTCTTAGCTTGATCAACAAAAATGTAATGCAGATACAAGTTTACCTACATTGACACTGAAATCATTTATTTAGGCTTTTTTAGTCCTTAAAGGTTAGTGACATAATTGAGAACACTTGAAAATGCCTCAAGAACCAAATGAGTTAAAATGTATACCAAAAGTTCACTAGCTGGAGTGGATCTCCCAGCTGGAAGGATTTGTCTCTAATTTGTTTACTTAAGGAGAATCAAACATGAACATACTAGTATTTTAATTTTATCGGGGCATGATAAAAATAGGACCCATAGAGAGCCACACAGCAGGTTTGCCTGCAACGAGGGATATTGACAGTAATTTTAGAATGAGTGAACGTTTGACAACAAGATTTTCACAGAAGAATCCTTGCATAGTTTTGTTTATTCTAGAGTGGTTTCAGTCCAAGTTGAGGACTACCCCAATCATGTCATTTACCTTTAAGTGACAAACCCCAAGAGACCCTGTTATTATGATAACAAATTAACTTAAGTCGACTACCAGAAGACTTAGTTTGTGTATATTGTAATATTATTGGTAAAATTATGGAAGAAAACAGAGTATTATGTCCAAAGAATATTCTGCGGTTGAAGTTTTATGAAATGGCGCCTGTGTGAGCATGCTTTCCAAAATATAAAACAGCTAAGTGAAGAGCGAGTGACGAAATCCACTGAAATCTATGTACTCTGGGAATGCAACTCATCAGCTAGGAGCAAATAGCCGAGTCCAGGATTTTAGAAAAGATTTTTGGTACCTTCAGGAAATTACTCTTTCTGTTTGCTTTACTTATAACCAGATAGATGATGACAATAGAACTGATAGTTTCTTACCACCTCCACGACGACGACCGCCCCGTCTACCGCCTCGTTTACTACCTTGTCTTCCACTGCGGCTACTACTGCCCACTGTTCCAGAGTAAATTGATATAAAAAGGTTATTTAATCAAGTAGATGGTAGATTTTAAGTCTTTTTGGACAGAAAAATATGACTTTTTTGTTACTTCTTTAAATGGTGAACATATATTAGTACATGTACCAGCTCTTAATTGGGGAAATATGCCTGTATATTTAGTGTTGCTTTTTTTTCAGGAGATGGAAAGAAAAGAATGTACAATCACTTCCAAAATTCAACTCAATTTACCCATATGCACTTACATCATTAGCACTGAACGAAGTACCCATACGATTTGTCCCACTAAAAGAAATTACGCACTGTACGTTTGTTTCCAAGCGTGCACGTCACGTTAAATACTGCATTCACTTTGTAATCCTGTATGTATTCGACCATTTCTGACACTTATTCAAAGTAAGAGATGATTAGTGTATGCAACACGCGTGTACAGTTATGTAGTGATTGCAATCAATAGATACGAATTGATTGTTTTAATCAAAAGTGAAGCAGATATGAAAAAAATTGTACATTAGAAATTGTTCTCTTACCATCGCTTTCTACCTTATCACGTCCACGTTTGCGACCAACAGATCCACCTGTTTGGATGAGAATGGAGGGGAAATACTTAGAAAGGTGACCAAAACTTCTCATTCACCCCGTTTCCGGGAAACTTCTGCAAATTATTATTACAACTTTGTAGTTCTTTAAAAAGCAACATTCAGAGTTGGGATAACTGTAGACCACGTGTGTTAAGTGAAAATTTGTGGTTATTCTTTTTTCTAAACTTTACCTGCATCTGTGCCTCCAATTACCGGGTTATCATCTGGTGTGACATCAGCGTCGGTAGTTTCTTCCTCACCCTCCTCTTCCTCTTCCACCTCCTCCTCTTCTTCTGTTAAAAAGCAAAGTATCAACTACTGGTTAGTTGCCTTCTTGACGGATAAAGTTATGCTTTGCAAAAAAAGAGTTTCGTATCCTGAACTAATTAACCGTTTCCTTGTAGTGCCGGTATGAAAATCTATTGTATCGCAAGTGCAGAAAAAAGTGGTGGATGTTGTCATACTGGCATGTGATTGAGTGATTGAGTGCACCGTGTTTTCATTTTACTATTGCTGTTACCGAGACAAATGGTACTTCCGTGTTTTTACTCTTGTTTGTACTCGTAAATCATATCTTAATCCAAGGTTTCTAGGCAATAATATGGGATTAACATCTACCTCAGACGTAAATGCACAAAATGTGTCATCGTAGATTAACAAACAAAGACCACTTGATGTAAGTCTTTATCGGAGCAGTTCAGGCCAACCAAATTACCTTCAGTTGCTTCCAAGGAACTTTCATTTCCATCTTCTGTCGAAGCAAATACATATCTCAACAGATCGGATTGCGGTGAATTGACGACCAGTTCACGACCTGCCGCATTCCTGACGGTGAATGCATCTGTGTCGCCAGTCACCATTATCATGGTCTGTTCCCCGTTTGAAATGAAGACACCGTCAATAGTTTCTAACTGATTCTCCTCGTTAAGTTTGATGACTGAGGACTGGCCTGCCACAGTGCTAAGATCTGTCAATTGAATAGATTTATTCCAAATCAATAGGGTTAATTTCTGAAAATGTTCTGTCACAAATAGTAATGTTATATCTCCCGGCCTCTGTAATTCTTACGTAAGTTTTCACCTGCTCTTTGATATCCAATTGCTAGCTCTTCGTACGGATTAATCTATAAGAAACCAAAAGGGTCAGCTTGTAGATCAAAACACTTACACACGGAATAATATTTCCTAGTCAAAAATAAAAATGTTATACTGCCTTTTCCCAGCCTCTGTAACTCCTACGTGTGATTTTGCCTGCACTTTGATAGCCAAATACACACTAAGAAATAAGGGTATAATTGGGGTCTGGAAATGGAACAATAGCTTCACCCTTGTAATATCACCCTTAACGATGTAGAATCACACTATACACTACTAGGGTTTGACATTCCACATCATTAGATGTAAAATGTACGAATTACACTCTGTAGTGTTTGCAAATACACCTTAAAGGGTGTTGCAATTGTATCATATTTTACATACCAATAACACCTTTATTTCTTAGCGTGTACTAGCTCATCGTACGGATTACTCTACATGAAAGCAATATGTAAAACGGGTCAACTTGTAGATCAAAACACTTACAAACGAAATAGCATTTCTTGGGATTGCTCCGGGGTGAATTCTCTTTACAGAAGTCTAGTCGTAGAACAGATGCATCAGTTTTCAGGCTGATATTCAAGGAGAATGGTACATTCATGTCCTCAAAGGTAGCCGTTCGTTCGAGGCGACCTCTACAAGAGACTCTGCGTCCTCCTGAAAGGTAAGAGGACATGTCAGGTCATCAATCTCAACAATATTGCGATGTTCTAGCTATGAATTCGTCAAAAAATCATGAATAATGTTTGTAAATTATATTTAATCCTGATAAGTATTTCGTTAAATATGATTTAAAAAATCTGAATCTACTCCTTGGAAAGGTGTCATTTCATCATCAGACTTTCACTCGACTTGATCGTAAAGACAAGGACTCTGTAACTATGATTTCAAAGGCTCTTTCAGGTTTGCCTTTTCCTTCATGTTATTTAAAGTTGTATCTACAGTCAGTAACTTTAAATACTGATTGTGTTTTTTTAGGGTATATCTTTTTTTTTCCGAACTTCGTACGAACATCATCCAAAATTAAGCAAGATACTAATCAGTGTTTTTTCGTCGACCGTGTGGTCAATATTAATGCAAGATAATTTTATTCCAGCCTAGTTCAGCAAATCATCATTGGCTTCTTTTCCTGTAAGTTCAAGCAAGCTACATTAATTACAAACGCCAGAAACTTGAATTTTGATAACAGATAAACTTACGTCTTCTACCTCGTCGTCTTCTTCTGCGACCTACGAAACGAATTGAAAACAAATTACTCAAATTAGAGATTATGTATGAAGAGGCAATCCAGACTCTCAGCTCGATAAACATAAATGTAATGCAGATACCAGTTTACCTACATTGACTCTGAAATCACTTATTTTGGCTTTTTTTAATCCTTCAGTGCCATACCCCAAGAGACACTGTAATTATGATAACAAATGAACGTCCGTGTGCTACCAGAAGACTTAGTTTGTGCCTATTGTAAAATTAATGGTACAATTATGCATTACAACCGAAGATTATTCTGCGGCTTAAGTTTTATAAAATGGGGCCTGTGTAAGGGGATGGTATACAAAATGTAAAACAGTAAAGGTAAGAGCGAGTGACGTGATCCACTGCAATCTATAAACTCTGGGAACGCAATCATCAGCTAGGTGCAAATAGCTGAGTCCAGGATTTCTGAAAAGATTTTTGGAACTTTCAGGAATCTACCCTTTTTGTTTGTTTTATTTATAACCAGATAGATGATGACAATAGAATTGATAGTTTCTTACCACCTCCACGACGACGACCGCCCCGTCTACCGCCTCGTTTACTACCTTGCTTTCCACTGCGGCTACTACTGTCCACTGTTCCAAAGGACATTTATATAAAAAGGTTATTTAATCAAGTAGATGGTAGATTTTAAGTCTTTTTGGAGAGAAAAATTATGACTTTTTTGTTATTCTTTAATTGGCGAGTATATATTTTGTACCAGCTCTTAATTGGGGGAATATGCCTGTGTATTTAGTGTTGCTGTTTTTTCAGGATATGGAAAATTAAAATGTACAATCACTTCCAAAATTCAACTCAATTTACCCATATGCACTTACATCATGAGCAGTGAAAAAAAGTACCCATACGATTTGTCTAACTGAAAGAAATTGCACACTGTACTTTTGTTTCCGAGCTTGCTCGTCACGTTAAATACTGCATTTACCTTGTAATCCTGTATGTATTCGACCATTTCTGGCACTTATTCAAAGGAAGTCATGATAATGTATGCAACACGTGTGTACAGTTATGTAGTGATTGCAATGAATAGATACGAATTGATTGTTTTAATCAAAAGTGAAGCAGATTTGCAAAAATTGTACATTAAAAAGTGTTCTCTTACCATCGCTTTCTACCTTGTTACGTCCACGTTTGCGACCAACAGATCCTCCTGTTCCGATGAGAATGTAAGAGAAATACTTAGAAAGGTGCCCAAAACTTCTCATTCACCCCATTTCCCCGAAACGTCAGCAAAATGCTTAATACAACTCTGTAGCTCTTTAGAGAGCAACATCCGAAGTGGGAATAACTGTAGACTACGTTTGTTACGTTAGACAATTTGTGGTTATTCTATTTTCTAAACTTTACCTGCATCTGTGCCTCCAATTACCGGGTTATCATCTGGTGTGACATCAGCGTCGGTAGTTTCTTCCTCACCCTCCTCTTCCTCCTCCACCTCCTCCTCTTCTTCTGTTAAAAAGCAAAGTACAAACTACTGGTAAGTTGCCATGTGGACGGATAAGTTACTCTTTAGCAACAACGTTGTTTCGTATTATGAATAAATTTACCATTCCTTATAGTGCCGATATGAAAATCTATTGTGTCGCAAGTGCAAAAAAAGTGGTGGATGTTGTCATATTGGCATGTGATTGAGTGATTGAGTGCACCATGTTTTCATTTTATTATTGCTTTTACCTAGATAGATGGTACTTCCGTGTTTTTATTCGTATTGGAATCGTAAATCATATTGTTAAAGGTTAGTTACATGATTGGGGACACTTGAAAATGCCTCACGAACCAAATGAGTTGGAATATAAACCAGCTATAGTACTATACAGTAACTGGAGTGGATCTTCCAGCTGGAAGGATTTGTCTGTAACTTGTTTACTTAAGGAGAATCAAGCATGAACATACTAGTATGTTAATTTTATCGGGGCACGATAAAAATAGGACCCATACAGAGCCACACAGCGGGTTTGCCGGGCACGAGGGATATTGACATAAGTTATTTAGAATGAGTCAACGTTTGACTACAAGATTTTCACAGGAGAATCCTTGCATAGTTTACTTGATTCTAGAGTAGTTTCAGCCCAAGTGGAGGACTACCCCAATTCATGTCATTTACCTTTAATCAAACGTTTCCCGGCAATAATATGAGGGTTAACATCTAAAGAATACGTAGATGCACAAAATATGTAAACGTAGATTGAAAAAAAAACAAGGAACAAATGATGTAAGTCTTTATCGGAGCTGCAGTTCAGGCCAACCAAATTACCTTCAGTTGCTTCCAAGGAACTTTCATTTCCATCTTCTGTCGAAGCAAATACATATCTCAACAGATCGGTTTGCGGTGAATTGACGACCAGTTCACGACCTTCCGCATTCCTGACGGTGAATGCATCTGTGTCGGCAGTCACCATTATCATGGTCTGTTCTCCGTTTGAAATGAAGACACCGTCAATACTTTCTAACTGATTCTCATCGTTAAGTTTGATGACTGAGGACTGGCCTGCCACAGTGCTGAGATCTGTCAATTGAATAGATTTATTCGAAATGGATAGGGTTAATTTCTGAAAATGTTATGTCACAAATAGTAATGTTATATCTCCCGGCCTCTGTAATTCTTACGTAAGCTTTCTCCTGCTCTTTGATATCCAATTGCTAGCTCTTCGTACGGATTAATCTATAAGAAACCAAAAGGGTCAGCTTGTAGATCAAAACACTTACACACAGAATAATGTTTCCTAGTCAAAAATAAAAATTTTATACTGGCTTTTCCCGGCCTCTGTAATTCCTACGTGAGATTTTGCCTGCACTTTGTTAGCCAACTACACACTAAGAAATCAGGGTATAATTGGGATCTAGAAATGAAACAACAACTTCACCCTTGTAATATCACCCTTAACGATGTAGAATCACACTATACACTTCGAAGGGTTTAACATTGCACCACATAGGGTGTAAAATGTAAGAAATACACTCTGTAGGGTTTGCAAAAACACCCTAAAGGGTGCTGCAATTGTATCACATTTTACATACATACCAATAACACCTTTATTTCTTAGCGCGTACTAGCTCATCGTACAGATTACTCTATATGAAAGCAAAATGTAAAACGGGTCAACTTGTAGATCAAAACACTTACAAACGAAATAGCATTTCTTGGGATTGCTCCGGGGTGAATTCTCTTTACAGAAGTCTAGTCGTAGAACAGATGCATCAGTTTTCAGGCTGATATTCAAGGAGAATGGTACAGTCATGTCCTCAAAGGTAGCCGTTCGTTCCAGTCGACCTCTACAAGAGACTCTGCGTCCTCCTGAAAGGCAAGAGGACATGTCAGGTCATGAATCACAACAAAATTGCAATGTTCTAGCTATGATTTCGTTGAAAAATTTTGAATAATGTTTGTAAATTATATTTAATTCTGATAAGTGTTTTGTGAAATGTGATTAAAGAAACCTAAATTCATTACTTGGAAAGGTGTAGTTTCATCATCAGACTTTCACTCGACTCGACATGACAAGGACTTTGTAACTATGATTTAAAAGGTTCTTTCATGTTTACCATGTCCTTCATATTATTTACAGTTGTATCTACAGTCACTAACTTTAATAACATTGATTGTGTAATTTTAGGGTATATTGTTTTTTTTTGCTTTTATTTCGATCTTCGTACTAACATCATCCAAAATTAAGCAGGAAATTACTCAATGTTTTTTGGTCAACCGTGCGGTCAATATTTGATGAAAGATAACTATTTTGGCAACCTAGTTCTGAAAATCACCAAGTTCTTTAAATACGATACCTACACGGACTCTGCAATCATTCATTTCGGCTTCTTTGCCTGTAAGTTCAAGCAAGTTACATTAATTACAAACGCTAGAAATTTGAATTTTGTTAACAGATAAACTTACGTCTTCTACCACGTCGTCTTCTTCTTTGACCTATGAAACGAAATGAAAACAAATTACCAATATTAACGATGATGCATGAATGGGCAATCCAGACTCCAAGCTTGTATAACATCAATGTATGGCAGATACCAGTTTACCTACATTGACTCTGAAATTATTTATTTATTCTTTTTTAATCCTTAGGTGGCAAACCCAAAGAGACACTGTAATTTTGATTACAAATGAACTTACTTCTACTACAATTAGTTTGTGCCTATTGTAAAATTAATGGTACAATATGCATGACAATAGAGTATGTTTGTCCACAGATTATTATGCGGTTAAAGTTTTATGAAATGGGGCCTGTGTGTGGGGATGGTATCCAAAATGTAAAACAGTCAAGGGAAGAGCGGCGAGTGACGTGATCCACTGCAATCTATAAACTCTGGGAACGCAATCATCAGCTAGGAGCAAATAGCTGAGTCCAGGATTTCAGAAAAGATATTTGAAACTTTCAGGAATCTACTCTTTCTATTTGCTTTATTTATAACCAGATTGATGATGACAATAGAACTGATAGTTTCTTACCACCTCCACGACGACGACCGGCCCGTCTACCGCCTCGTTTACTACCTTGTCTTCCACTGCGGCTACTACTGCCCACTGTTACAAGGGAAATTTATATGAAAAGGTTATTTAATCAAGTGGATGGTAGATTTTAAGTCTTTTTGGACAGAAAAATGACCTTTTTGTTATTCTTTAAACAGCAAGTATATATTAGTACATGTACCAGCTCTTAATCAGGGAAATATGCCTATATAATTAGTGTTGCTGGTTTTTTTCAAGAGATGGAAAGAAACAATATAAAATCACTTCCAAAATTCAACTGAATTTACCCATATGCACTTATATTTAATCAAAAGTGAGGCAGATATGTAAAAATTGTACATTAAAAAGTGTTCTCTTACCATCGCTTTCTACCTTATTACGTCCACGTTTGCGACCAACAGATTCACCTGTTCGGATGAGAATGTAGGAGAAATACTTAGAAAGGTGCCCAAAACTTCTCATTCACCCCATTTCCCCGAAACGTCAGTAAAATACTTAATACAACTCTGTAGTTCTTTAGAGAGTAACATCCAAGGTGGGGATAACTGTCGACCACGTTTGTTAAGTTACAACATTTTTGGTTATTCTATTTTCTAAACTTTACCTGCATCTGTGCCTCCAATTACCGGGTTATGATCAGGTGTGACATCAGTGTTGATAGTTTCTTCCTCACCCACCTCTTCCTCCTCCACCTCCTCCTCTTCTTCTGTTAAAAAGCAAAGTATCAACTACTGGTTAGTTGCCATGTTGACGGATAAAGTTACTCTTTAGCAACAACGTTGTTTCGTATCATGAATTAATTCACCGTTTCCTTGTAGTGCCGTTATGAAAATGCATTGTATCGCAAGTGCACAAAAAGTGGTGGATTTTGTCGGACTGGCATGTCATTGAGCAATTGAGTGCACCATGTTTTCATTTTACTACTGCTTTTACCGAGACAGATGGTACTTTTGTGTTTTTACTCGTCTTTGTACTCGTAAATCACGGTGTCAAAGACACAATCGAATATTGTGGAAAACCCGTTTAAAAAATTGTCAAACTTTGCTATCTGACATATCTGACCGCGTTTGAACGGACAAATAAACACACTAGAACACAAAAGTTCAGACAGTTATGCTGTCACTTGTAAAATATGTACAGATAAAAAAATTGGCACATGAATTATTCTCCGCCGGTTAAAATTCTGGAATATGGCAGTCTATGGGGGAAAACTGGGATGATCTCTCAATGATTTTTACTTTTTTGAAGCACTTAATGATCACTTTAAACTGCATTTTTTCAGGGCTTCATTTCTATACCTTATTAAAGACACTCGTAGCATGGGGAATCATGTAGCTCACATTTTAAAAATGGAAATATCGTTATTCAATGCCTTTAATCCAAAGTTTCCCGACAGTAATATTGGCTTAACATCTAACTTAGACGTAAACGCAGATTGAAACAAGAGAGAACACTTGATGTAAGTTTTTATCGGAGCAGTTCAGGCCAACCAAATTACCTTCAGTTGCTTCCAAGGAACTTTCATTTCCATCTTCTGTCGAAGCAAATACATATCTCAACAGATCGGTTTGCGGTGAATTGACGACCAGTTCACGACCTTCCGCATTCCTGACGGTGAATGCATCTGTGTCGCCAGTCACCATTATCATGGTCTGTTCCCCGTTTGAAATGAAGACACCGTCAATACTTTCCGACTGATTCTCATCGTTAAGTTTGATGACTGAGGACTGGCCTGCCACAGTGCTAAGATCTGTCAATTGAATAGATTTATTCGAAATCAATAGGGTTAATTTCTGAAAATGTTCTGTCACAAATAGTAATGTTATATCTCCCGGCCTCTGTAATTCTTACGTAAATTTTCGCCTGCTCTTTGATATCCAATTGCTAGCTCATCGTACGGATTAATCTAAAAGAAATCAAAAGGGCTAGCTTGTAGATCAAAACACTTCCACACAGAATAATTTTTCCTAGTCAAAAATAAAAATGTTATACTGCCTTTTCCCGACCTCTGTAATTCCTACGTAAGATTTTGCCTTCACTTTGATAGCCAACTACACAATAAGAAATAAGGGTATAATTGGGGTCTAGAAATGGAACAATAGCTCCACCCTTGCAATATCACCCTTAACGATGTAGAATCACAATATACACTTCTAATGGTTTAACATTGTACCCGTAAGGTGTAAAATGTAAGAATTACACTCTTTAGTGTTTGTTTGCAAATACACCTTTAAGGGTGCTGCAATTGTAACATATTTACATACCAATAACACCTTTATTTCTTAGCGTGTACTAGCTCATGGTACGGATTTGTCTATATGAAAGCAAAATGTAAAACGGGTCAACTTGTAGATCAAAACACTTACAAACGAAATAACATTTCTTGGGATTGCTCCGGGGTGAATTCTCTTTACAGAAGTCTAGTCGTAGAACAGATGCATCAGTTTTCAGGCTGATATTCAAGGAGAATGGTACATTCATGTCCTCAAAGGTAGCCGTTCGTTCGAGGCGACCTCTACAAGAGACTCTGCGTCCTCCTGAAAGGTAACAGGACATGTCAGGTCATGAATCACAACAAAATTGCAATGTTCTAGCTATGATTTCGTTGAAAAATCATGAATAATGTTTGTAAATTATATTTAATCCTGATACGTATTTCGTTAAATATGATTGAAGGAACCTAAATTCATTACTTGGAAAGGTGTAGTTTCATCATCAGACTTTTACTCGACCCGATCGTAAAGACAAAATTTTGCAACTATGATTTAAAAGACTCTTTCAAGTTTGCCATGTCCTTCATGTTATCTACAGTTGTATTTACAGTCAGTAACTTTAATAACATTGATTGTGTTATCTTAGGGTATATCGTTTTTGATTTTGTTTTGTTTTTTCGATCTTCGTACTAACATCATCCGCAGGAACTCACTCAGTGTTTGTTGGTCAACCGTGCGGTCAATATTCTACGAAAGATAATTATTTTTGCAACCTAGTTCTGAAAATCATCAAGTTCTTGCAATACGTTACCTACACGGACTCTGCAATCATTCATTTCAGTTTTTTTCCTGTACGTTCAAACAGGCTACATTAATTACAAACGCTAGAAACTCGAATTTTGATAACAGATAAACTTACGTCTTCTACCACGTCGTCTTCTTGTACGACCTATAACATGAATGCAAAACAAATTACTAAAATTAAAGATTATGCATGAAGGGGCGATCCAAACTCTCAGCTTGATCAACAAAAATGTAATGCAGATACCAGTTTACCTACATTGATACTGAAATAATTTATTTAGGCTTTTTTTAATCCTTAAAGGTTAGTCACATAATTGGGAACACTTGAAAATGCCTCAAGAACCAAATGAGTTAAAATGTATATCAATAGTTCACTAGCTGGAGTGGATCTCCCAGCTGGAAGCATTTGTCTCTAATTTGTTTACTTAAGGAGAATCAAACATGAACATACGAGTATTTTAATTTTATCGGGGCATGATAAAAATGGGACCCATAGAGAGCCACACAGCAGGTTTGACTGCAAGAGGGGGATATTGACAATAGTAATTTTAGAATGAGTGAACGTTTGACAACAAGATTTTCACAGGAGAATCCTTGCATAGTTTTTTGATTCTAGAGTGGTTTCAGCCCAAGTTGAGGACTACCCCCAATCATGTCATTTACCTTTAAGTGACAAACCTCAAGAGACCCTGTAATTATGATAACAAATTAACTTAAGTCGACTACCAGAAGATTTAGTTTGTGTCAATTGTAATATTAATGGTAAAATTATGGATGACAACAGAGTATTATGTCCAAAGATTATTCTGCGGTTGAAGTTTTATTAAATGGCGCCTGTGTGATCATGCATTCCAAAATATAACACAGCTAAGGAAGAGCGAGTGACGAAATCACTGAAATCTATGTACTCTGGGAATGCAACTCATCAGCTAGGAGCAAATAGCCGAGTCCAGGACTTTAGAAAAGATTTTTGGTACCTTCAGGAAATTTACTTATAACCAGATAGATGATGACAATAGAACTGATAGTTTCTTACCACCTCCACGACGACGACCGCCCCGTCTACCGCCTCGTTTACTACCTTGTCTTCCACTGCGGCTACTACTGCCCACTGTTCCAAAGGAAAATGATATAAAAAGGTTATTTAATCAGGCAGATGGTAGATTTTAAGTCTTTTTGGACAGAAAAATATTACTTTTATTTGTTAATTCTTTAAATGGTGAACATATATTAGTACATGTACCAGCTCTTAATTGGGGAAATATACCTGTCTATTTAGTGTTGCTGTTTTCTCAGGAGATGGAAAGAAAGAATGTACAATCATTTCCAAAATTGAACTCAATTTACCCATAAGCACTGACATCATTAACACTGAACAAAGTACCCATACGATTTGTCCCACTAAAAGAAATTACACACTGTACGTTTGTTTCCGAGCGTGCACGTCACGTTAGATACTGCACTCACTTTGTAATCCTGTGTGTATTCGACCATTTCTGGCACTTATTCAAAGGAAGAGATTATAGTGTATGCAATACGCGTGTACAGTTATGTAATAATTGCAATAAATAGATACGAAATGATTGTTTTAATCAAAAGTGAAGCAGATATGTAAAACATATTACATTAAAAATTGTTCTCTTACCATCACTTTCTTCCTTATTACGTCCACGTTTGCGACCAACAGATCCACCTGTTCGGATGAGAATGGAGGAGAAATACTTAGAAAGGTGACCAAAACTTCTCATTCACCCAGTTTACCGGAAACTTATGCAAATTATTATCACAACTCTGTAGTTCTTTAGAGAGCAACATTTAGAGTTGGGATAACTGTAGACCACGTGTGTTAAATTAGAAAATTTGTGGTTATTCTATCTTCTAACATGTCTAAACTTTACCTGCATCTGTGCCTCCAATTACCGGGTTATCATCTGGTGTGACATTGGCGTCGATAGTTTCTTCCTCACCCTCCTCTTCCTCCTCTTCTTCTGTTAAAAAGCAAAGTATCAACTACTGGTTAGTTGCCATATTGATGCACAAAGAGAATCTTCGGCAACAACCTCTTTTTCCAATCATCATTTCAATCACCAATTTCTTTCTAGTAGCATAATGGAAATCTACTTCACCGCAAGTGCAGAAAAAGTTGTGGATGTTGTCATACTGGAATATGATTGAGAGGGTCGTGTTATAATTTACTATAGGTCATACTACGATAGATCGTTATTATGTCATTTTGTTTATATTCATATTTGTAAATTATGCTGTTAATCAAAAGTTTTTAGGTTATAATCAGACGCAAATATAAACGCAAAGACCACTTGATGTAATTATATATCGTAACAGTTGAGGTCAACCAATTACCTTCAGTTGCTTCCAAGGAACTTTCATTTCCATCTTCTGTCGAAGCAAATACATATCTCAACAGATCGGTTTGCGGTGAATTGACGACCAGTTCACGACCTTCCGCATTCCTGACGGTGAATGCATCTGTGTCGGCAGTCACCATTATCATGGTCTGTTCCCCGTTTGAAATGAAGACACCGTCAATACTTTCCGACTGATTCTCATCGTAAAGTTTGATTACTGAGGACTGGCCTGCCACAGTGCTAAGATCTGTCAATTGAATAGATGTATTCGAAATGGAAAGGGTTAATTTATGAAAATATTCTGTCACAAATTGTGATGTTATATCTCCCGGCCGCTGTAATTGATACGTAAGTTTTCGCCAGCTCTTTGATATCCAATTGCTAGCTCATTATAAGAAACCAAAAATGTAAAAGGGTCAACTTATAGATCAAAAACACTGACAAACGGAATAATATTTCTTCGTCAAAAATAACAATATAATAATGCCTTTTCCCGGCCTCTGTAATTTATTACGTGAGATTTTGCTTGCACTTTGATAGCCAACTACACACTAGAAATAAGGGTATCATTGGGGTCTATAAATGGATCAATAGCTCAACCCTTGCAATATCACCCTTAACGATGTAGAATCACACTATACACTTTTACACCCCAATAACACCTTATTTTTTAGCGTGTACTAGCTCATCGTTCGGATTACTCCTTATGAAATCAAAATGTAAAACCAGTCAACTCTGAGATCGAAACACTTACAAACGAAATAGCATTTCTTGGGATTGCTCCGGGGTGAATTCTCTTTACAGAAGTCTAGTCGTAGAACAGATGCATCAGTTTTCAGGCTGATATTCAAGGAGAATGGTACATTCATGTCCTCAAAGGTAGCCGTTCGTTCCAGTCGACCTCGACACGTAACTCTGCGTCCTCCTATAAAGCAAAAGACGTTTGATTATAATAAAACACACACACATAGCTACGAATTCTTCCAAAGGAAATAATCAGTATATAAATTACTCTTAATCCTCAAAATTATTTCATTAAATTGTATAAATGTATTTCGTTACAAATCCATACCTTAGAAAGATGTAAGCTTATCAGGCTTTTACCCGACTCAATTTCTTGACGGTGGCGACATAGAAATCATGAGGCAAACGGTGATTTAAGATAATGCTGTTTTGTTTGTTGTCTACCGTTGTATCAGCATACAATAACTATGGTATTTTTTATAACAAGAATATAAATATTTTTTAGGATAGGTGGTTTCGATTGTCGAATTAATATTAGTTAAATTTAAGACGTGAATGGGATATTACTTGATGTATAGTGATCAACCGGATGTAGTGACAGAGATTTGTTGTTACATCTCAGTTCAGCAGACTTTCTAGCAACTCGCACAGACAGTGAAATAATTCAAATGTGGACGGCTTTCTAGTCCGAGTTGTATAAATTTATAAACCACTCCTCTTTCATTTTAACAATTTTACTTACGTCTTCTACGACCACTTCTCCTTCTACCACCTGTGAAATGGATTGCAAACAATTGAAGAAAGAACAAAGTAAATTTTGCTTGAAGAAACATTATATACTCTTATTTAAATTAAACGATAATCTTGTGCATTTACTAACTAGTTAACCAAGAAAAAAATAAAACAAACAGAATGTAAATTTGTCGATGTCATTGTGTGGTATAGGACATTTATATTACAGCCTCCATTTCTCCGCGATACGGAAAACGGACAAACATCGCGGAAATGGGAAGTGTAACGCGGAAAATGGAAAATCATGAAATGTTGAAGTAATAACCTTTACTTAAAATTGGTAGCAAATTACAAAATAAACAAATATCGTCGCCCGGCTGATAGAAGGGCGTTAGCAAATGCTCTAAGCAGAAGGGCGTCAACAGTAAATTGCCTCTAATTTAAAACCCATAGGCTTATTCCATATTTTCACCTTACGTACTGATAAAAGGTTCTAAAAAATCACAATACTTTGATTTCATGTGAAATAAGCCAATGGTTGTCACGTTACAAGCAATTTACTGTTAACGCCCTTCTGCTTAGAGAATTTGCTAACGCTCTTTTGCCAGCCAGGCGACGATATTAAAATCATTATTAAACAAAATGATACCATTACCAAGCATTATAGTAAATTATGACCTAAACAAACCCCTCTTCAAGGCCTCTGCCGGCCGTCTTTCTCACTACCACGGCTACGGCTTTTCCATTTCACTGAGGCGGAGTTGAAATCATGCAAGTATCAGGTAATATATGGTGTGTATATATAAACACAACAAAAAAGTAACTGCCCCCTTTTTCAAAATACTATAACTTTAAAAAAGAGCGGTGTTGAGCACAATAATTTGGCAAGGATGTTCCTGCACTGATTAACTAAGTTCTGTGAGAAAATGTGGTTGATCCGTCAAGTCATGCATGAGTGAGCACATATTAAAGGTGAAAAGTCACTTTCCAAAAGTCACAAGGGTCATTTTGGGGGGGGGGGGGTTTGATGCAGGATTTTGACAAATTCTGTTTCTGGTGAATGATTAATAGCCATTTATGTTAATCATCTATCGTTTGATCCTCTCATACGTCCTTTGACACTTTTTGCATATTTTACGCTTCGGGGAGCGCAATTAAAAAATTTCCACCCTTTCTCGATTTTGAAATTGTAAAATCCATTAAGTTTACTGCAAAAAAATTAAATCCGAATTTTTTCAGTAAAATGTATCTTTACGTGTTGTACGAACATAAGAGGTTGTAACCAT
>JZLH01S0618427.1:7813-21165 GCA_001188425.1 Eucidaris tribuloides
AATGATTTCTGATGGAAGGGTATTCAAATTCCTTTAAGGGCGAATTTATTCATGGAGATGCCATTGTCGACACATCGCGTTCAGAGTGGACATAAATTTACTTATAATGGTAATGGTGAATTATATGAAATTGTGGTGTATATTTTTTTTGTATGTTTTGTATCCCCCCATTATTTCGCATTGGCTACCCGCGTGGTAGCCTCAAAGCTAGAGCTCCTGTGAGTCACGTGTTGACCGGGCGTGTCCCTTACGTTGTCAGTGAAGGGGGAAGCAAGTGGCTGCCAGGCATCACTCAGGTGGAGCTGAGAGCTATGATGGGTTGTGATTGGCTTTGTAATTATTCTGTATTTTGGGGCTACAATAGTTTTCTTTTCTTATTTACACTTGTTTTATTCAATTAAGATTTTAATGTGCATTTTGGGATTTTGTGGTATATTATTATCATTATCAATTAGTAATAATGTCTGGCGCAGATGCAGCATTTTCTTTTTCTATTTTCTTATTGTCGGATTTTCTTTTTCCTAAGCGCGTAAAGACCCTGTCAAGGGTACACAAGTATATGTACGCATTTATCATGATTATGCAATGATCTTCCGTGTATTCCAAAATTGTACAAATGTGCAATTTACAACATAATTGATTCGAATTCAACGAAAAGTGACAAAGGGTTTATTTTATTGCTGCGGGTCAAGGGAAGTTCAATCATAAAAAGTAACATGGAGGTAAGTGGGTTCAGGTTATCTCATTGATTTCACAAAATGTGTACTTAAGTATCGTTTTCTAATCATATGATCACTGGCTTAAAAACCCTTGAACAGTCTAAACAAACATTTCAAGTGTGACTTCATTTTTATGTGTGTGTGTTTAACTCTCCTATCACTCTACCACAAATAATGCTTGAATGTCAGAGGTGCACAATACTCGAGAACCAAAATAACCATGCGTCACTTCAAAGAATAAAGGCGTACATGCCTAAATGCCTACATGTTCTAAATGAATTAGAAGAAAACAGCCATCAACAAGAAAGAAATATCAGATGTTCGCGATCAATCACTGATCAGTCAAGACTATATTTCACTGCAGTGCTAAAGCAGCATTTGACAATTCTGGGCCAGCATTAATTACATGGACAGGATTTGACTGTGATAGGTTCTCCAATAACATGCTCGTTGTTAAACTACCTGTATACTATTCGATGACTTAGTCTCATAAGGGTAAAGTAGCTAGTGCTTTCGCTGATGCGGACGGATGCAGCTAAATGTGGTATTGTTAGAAAGCTGAAACATTGGAAATATCATAAGGCTGATCACATGACAGCCAAACTCAGCTAATTTTTCTTGTTGCCTCCACTTTCAACAAAATTAGTTTTTAAAAGACATTTTAATAAAAAAAAATCAGAGAAAAGGTGTTGACTGTGCTTGAATTGACCAATTTTACTCTAGCTACATTAATTAGGATTCAAACAATTATGTTGATATTGTCGAAGTGCTCTCGCTTTTTTTCCACAATAGAAAACGTGTTAAAAACGATTATACCAGTCCCTTTTTAAACAAAGGTTAACAAAATGCTTAATTATGCCGTGGTGAAAACAAATGAAGGCAACCTGAAATACGTCAGGGGGTACCTTTTAAAAGGACATCACCAAAAAAAAAAAAAAATAAGATTGACGAATTTATTTTTTGTAACAGAGACATTAGTGGCATTGAAGATCACCTGGCTAGGATTTCTTGAAGGCCTACTGTCACCGGTCAACTCAAACAAAGAGAGGATGTTGCAGTGCTATAGTGTACAGATTGTGGGCGGGAAACAAATGTTGTATTTTTCCACACCACCACGGCTGCTTCCATGGCATGGTGGATACCATTAGTGCACCCTTTTTATAAGACAGCCAAAGAGGGCGTTATTACAATTTGTCATGACAGTGGGCCTTTAAACTAGAAACAATGTTAAACGATGCCTTGAAATCATAATTTTCGGTTATACGTATAGATAATAGCAAATGCGTTTAGATTACAATAATATGAACTGCTACCACCTATATAGGCCTAAACTAAAGACCAAAGTTTCCTGCGCTGCGGAAATCACGGAATTTCAGGTTTAACGCAGAAAACAGCATTTTGAAGAAAAAAAATGAAAAAAAAGTCATGCCTGAAAATTCTCCTAAAGTAAAATCTTATAAAGATTTGTTGAATAAAACTAAACTAATTTACTAAAAAGATGCCTAATAAAGCCAAAGAAATCATGCGTTAGCTGTAAATAGGCCTATGTCCCCAAACCCGAATCAAAACCCCATGGGCCTAGTAAGCTGGACATTATTTGTGATTTGTTTTCCAACAAAAATTGAAGTCGGAAAAAAATACAATGCGGACCCCCCCCCCCGGAATTTGACATTTGTAAAACGGAGAAAAACGGGATTTGACGGTTGTAAAACGGAAAACTTCGGTCAGTGGCCTAAACTTGTTTGAGAGTTACTGTCCGATAACCCAAAACTGCGAGGCCTATACTAATGAATGAATGAATGAAGGGGAGTCCAAAATTTGAGGATGTGTATAACAATAACTTACTCATTTGATGTTTACTCTCGACGTAGCAATGTTGAGCGCCCTCTGTTGACTTCCATGACATAACTGAGGCACAACTGTTTCCCATAATACAACACAAATTGCGTTGCACGTGTGGAATGCAGAATCATTTTCTTGCCGGATTATGTTTCTCCCATGGCACTGCAGCAATTCAAACTCATTGATGCCGTGTATTTTAACCCTTAATGTACACAGTATTGTTTTGTCCGAGTGCCAAATCGTTTTGTGGACAATTGAGTAATCCTACTGAAGATGAAAAAAGCACAAGATCTACACGATATTACGTGTTATAGCAAACTCAAATATTACGTTGTATTCACCGACATTACCTAAAGCCACAGGCTAACATTGACCACAGTTTAATAAACTGTGAGCTACATAATCCTTTATGTTCTAAGTGTCTTTGATAAGGTCTAAAAATGAAGCCCTGAAAAAAAAACTATTTCAAAATGATGATTTAGTGCTTTACAAAAGTGAAAATCTACAAGCACTCAATGACCGGATTCACCTGCCCATTTCCCCTTAGACTTACGGTGTACAGATCTAGGCTATTTTATCCGCGATCGTAGTGCAAATTGTTTATTCATGCATATCTTTCCAGTGGAAGCATAACATTTCAAAATTGTGTATTCTAGTGTGTTTATTTGTCTATTTGAACACTACAATGTAGCTCACATATCACAGTTTGACACTTTTTTTTTAAAATTGAAGCTCCACAATGTTAGCCGATGACTTTAAACAAAATTGTATTATCAGAAATTAAAAGCAAATTTAATTCTGATGAAGGAACTACGTATTGTTATTTTGATATATGATTATTATAACTTGTCGACACTATATTCATTTATTATATTGTTTGAAATCATTTAAAGTTTTTCCTTGTATTTTGTTATATTTTTGTTATGTATTTGGAAATGGAAATAAAATGAAATGAAAATGGATGTGGTTTTATCTCAAACGCGTTGGATCGTTATTATTATTTATTACAGTCATTTGAACTCGTAAGTGGTGTTTCTACTTCTTACTTTGGGAACAGGGAAGAATGTCATTTAAGATTAAATTCAAACAATTTGATGACACTTCTAGCAAAGTAGTTTCATTTTTTGTGTTTGATTCTTGGTAGTTCCGATACTTTTGATAGCAAAAACACATCACGATCACGCGGAAGATCTCGACCTACTTATACGTAAAGGCCAGTGAGACAAGCCAAGTGACATAAAAAAGGAAAGCACGCACAAACGCGCTCGCGCGCACTCACACACCCACCCCCCCCTCCAACACACAACACCTAGCACACACACACACACCACACACACACACACAGCACACAACACACACACACACACACACACAACACACACACACAACCCACACACACACACACACACACACACGCACACCACACACACACACACACACACACACACACACAACACCACACACACACACACACACACACACACACACACACACACACACACACACACACACACACACACACACACACACACACACACACACACACACACACACACACACACACACACACACACACACACACACACACACACACACACACACACACACACACACACACACACACACACATATACACACACACATGCGCACGCGCACGGTATATTCCAGATAACTAAGGGGCGGATATAGGCCTAACTATGAAAAACGAGAAGTGTAAACAAAATAAGCAAAGTAAGTACCGATCAAGATTAAATTAAGCTTGTCTAAACTTGACTATGACATACAGTACTGACAATAAGAAGTGAAAGAAGTGATTTTTATAACCATATTCGTGGTAATAATCTTATCAATCCATGTGACTCCATGGATTTCAAGAAGTGACCTTTTCATATTTCAAGCTATAGTTGCAAGAAAATAAATATGCTTCTATCATGTTTGACAATTATGTCTCGAAGAAATAGAAATAACTTTAAATAGCCTGCTCAAATTCTTCTTCATCATTGAGCCGGCAGTGCTTCTGTCGTCGAGGTCGCGGACTGTTTGGGGCTCCAACTTTGGCTTTGTACCCGCTTACAACCCGCTTTTCAACATCGACATCTGCCATCTCAAATTTTAAATTTAAGATCAGGAGCGAAGAATGGCAGAAGCAATTCCAGGAGCTAAACACTGGTTACCACTGTTGTGGCTGTCGTGTGTTTCTGCATTATGTAAGTAACAATTTCCCCCTTCTTTTCCAGACATACCTCATCGCATGGTATGTGTTGTGTCATATTTTTCTACAGAGTTAAATTCATATTTGTCCACCTGGTCATTTAGTTGTGTAATTGTGCGTATCATATAAATTATACGGATCCTGTAGATCATGCATGATCTGTTATATTATACAATTATTCTTTGCTTCTATCAAACAGTCTATAATTGTTGTGAATGTCTGTTTTTAATATTCGTGAATACTTCACAAACCCTTATTGATTTTTGTTTGTGCCATTGATACTTAAAGGCAAAGTTCACCCTGACGTTAAAATGCTTTAAATAAAAGCAGGAAAATGAGAGAAACATACATTGAAAGTATGAACAACTGAGTTATGAAGTTTCGAAGTTTTAATTTTGTGACGTCACAAGCGATCAGCTGCCCATATGTCAGGTAATATAAATTTCATAAAAGTGCCGTTTTCTCACAAGTTTGAAAATGATTTTACCTGTGCATTCAATACAGTCTGTCTCAAAAAATGGTCCTATCGTAAATTATTTCTTGATATATGAAAACCATAGACAACCTAGTCAAATTGGGTATCGTCATGTGGTTGTGTCAATCCCGAGATATATTGAATTTTCTGCAATGACGCAAAATCGCGTTGTCCCAGTATACTGTATGTGCCGTACATGTGCATGCAGTTTCTGCATACTGCTCAACAAAGAAACCACTATGATATTCTAAATAGTATTGTGTACTCGTTCCATTTACATGAACGAATAGATTTTTCAGGTTGAATATCTCTGATTTCCTATTATTTGCATTACAAAAGAGGTACATAACTTTGACAAAAGGGCTAAAATGAATGACATGTGCAGATCATCATAATGTCAGTGTGAATGCAGTCTAGTTAACAGACATGAACTTACATCTGCAATGTAATTTTAGTACCGAGTAGAGGTTATTTGTATTTGATTTTTTTTCATTTACTACATAATCAGAAATTAACAAATTGAAAGAAAAATGCTTGTATTTCTTGTTTTATTAATGATTTTTGTAATTCAGTTTTCATGAGTTCCGTAAATAACAATACCACCAATTCAGTTGTCATTATGACCAAAACACATGGGACAAGCGTGATTTTGCCTGACTTCACAAAAGTTATCATAACTTTTGATCCATACAAGCAAATTTAATGAGATTAACTTTATCAGAAAAAGAATTTATTCTGCATTAAAATGATACTAAATACCTATACATTTTCAGAAGATTACATACCTTAAATATTTTTCTCCCGATTGGACCATTTTTTGAAACGCACTGGATATTATCAGAAACATTATTTTATACAGGCTTCCATGAAAAAACAACAACATTCGGTTATCATGAACCATTGAAAATGGCAATTTATGGAATCTATATTACATGACAAGTGGGAAGTTGCTCACATGTGACGTCACAAAATTAAAACTTTGAAACTTCATATCTATGTTATTCTTTGGTGGATTTTCGCCAAACTTTCATTATTGTTTCTCTGATTTTCTGCTTATATCAAAACCAACTTGACGTCAGGGTGAACTTTGCCTTAGATTATTGATGAGGTCAGGCCTCAATAAGCTCACATAAGACGCTGCACTTGGATGTTTGGTTTTCAAGTGTCAAATGATCATGTGGTAGCGTAGATGCATCTAAATCATGTCCGCGGTGTGGGGGATGATCGCAATATTGAGCTGACATATCCTTAGTTTGGGGACACCCCAAAATGAAAGCCCAATTCTCAATGCTTGAGGTTTCGAGACTAGTCTTGGTCTCGAGACCGGTCTTGTGACCAGTTTACTTGGTCTTCGACTCGGTGCCGGATCCTCTGGTCTTGGTCTCGAACCTTCTCGACTAGGGTTTTTTTTCTGCCGAGACTACCAACTAAAATAAAGATTCTACATAACATCCCATTGTTGCACATGTACAAATTACAAATTTACAGCATCAAGGTCGTCGGACATGTAGTTTATAGAACATTCACATGTAGTTTCAGCACAAATACGCATATGGTGTGTTCGGTAAACTATAGGGTACCAATAGAGTTTCGTGTCTTGTTTACTATGCGACATTTTGTTTATTAAGATTTAACTGAGATATGTATTCAAACTTATTAAATCCATTTCAAATTACAGCATATGCATCTAATCTTCAGATTTTATTATGAAACATAGAACTCATCTTTTAATTCTATGAATAAAATAAGGTACCATAAATCGGACACGAAGACTGCGACATGAAATAACAATGGCTAAAAGTTGTATTATTGGTTTTGATGCGCATCAAAAATTTGAAAAGTATATGTTATATTGTTCCAATTTATTATAAAGCAAACACGTAAAGCTGTTGTAATATAATAAATCTAACTATTTTTGTAACTAGCTGATCACATAATCGATGCAAGTCATTGGTTCCTCGAGTAAACAAAACGCCGAATTTTTGGTGTAGCCTTTGCTATGGAACTAATGGTTTGTTTTGACAAATTGAACGTATATTGACATACTAAAGTGCATTGTAATTGCTTGCATACGTAATTCATGCTATATTGTGCAAAGTTTGTAAAGGCAGTATATCTAAAACTTTTTTTCAGTTTTGAATATCCTGTGGTTCCCTGTGGTTCCTCGTGTTAACGGGACACCAAATAGTGTCACGGTACACTTGTGCTTGAAAATATTGTTTCATTTGCAGGCATGGACATGCAAAAGTATATACATATCACGGAGTAATCAGGGTAATGAAAATTATCTTTAAACAAAGAAATCAGAAAACTGGTTTGGTGTCCCATTTACACGAGGAACCGGAATGCAGTTTTATTGCAATATTTTGAGGTTCTGAAAGTACTTTTGACTCATTTGATTGTTATTTACTTAGGAATGGTATTATCATTTATTTGTTCAAGAAATAATAGAAATCCATCTTAAATTGCTGTTATGTCCCTTTTTCTAAAAATGTTGCAAGTTGGTCCCCATAATTTAGGGAAACAGTCAATAAGGATCACCAACGTTGGAATCTCTGACGCAATATGTACTGGACATTCCTCTTAGAATTGTACATGGAGGTAGAAAACAAAAGAAAGAAATGAAGATTTAAATGCAGATACAAAGAGAGACAAAAAATAACAACTGAACATAAAATCGCAAAGAAGACCAGAAAGCAAGAAAGGAGTAGAGATTGGAAAAATACAAAGTCATAAGAAACAAAGCAAACAGAAAAAAAGAATAGTAATAAACGAAAAAAAGACTAAAAAAAAATAGACAAGTGAGTTCACGTAATTCTTCTCTGAGAAGAGTTGGCCTGGTGTGTATGCAGGATTTTTTTTTTTTTTTTTGGGGGGGGGGGGGGTTGACCATTATTTTTTGCCCCTCCCAAAAATGTCTTCGGATTACTGTGCACCGCTTTTTTTATTTGTTGGTATTTTTTTTTTTGGGCGGGGGAGGGAGGGGGTGGGTCATAGGACTCTCTCGTCGCTCCCCCTTGCATAACACCCATGTGTATAGTCCTGTAGTCCCAATGTAAGGGCAAGGGCTTTTTAATCTCTCGCTCACTGAAAGAGATCCACTCGATGCAATTCAAAGTGAACTAGAGTGGATTGTTGGTAATAACGCGCTCGGGGCTGTGAGTTATTTGTATACTGCATATCTGTTGGTTATCGCCTCGGCCTGAACTTGGACTAGTAGTCACCATGCCAAATCTCCATACCATCCTTGCAATAACAACGTGTTTGAGACTATATTTTTTATCGATTTCAAAATGGTTTATGATTATGTGCAATTAATCTGTGGTATTGACACTGATAACACCGGTACAAATGATATTGACTTTGAAAATGTCATGTGTTCGCCTGTGATAACAAAGCGAGCCGTGCGTATCTCGAAGTATTACTTTGACTAAGCCTCCGAACAATCGTCCCTACAATTCTTTTAGATCCCCGACATAGACTACAGATAAAAAAGTGAAAATGAATTAATCGAACATTTCGTTTCTTCAGAGCGTTCCGTTTCTTTCCGAGGTTTGTGTCACAAAATGTTTTTTAAAACCCCTGGTCTATCATCACCAGCATGACAACAGTTGACAATGTTGTAGTCTCGAATCTGTACTCGGACTCGTACTTGGACTCCAGTTCCAATTTCTCGAACCACTATTTGGACTCCGATGTCCAGGACTCAAACTTAATCTCGAACTCGGACTCGGACTGTTAAGACTGAAAACGGCCCAAGTCACAAGCGAGTCTTGCCAAAAATGATTTTTTTTTCTTGTTTTGAAGCATTTTATTTCATTGTATATACACCATTTAAGTAAGGGGTCTTCCTGTATGATCGCTTATTTCAGTTATTTGCTGTCTTAGTAGTTCTGCGTCGTACAAAAATAAGAGCATTAAGACATGCGTACCTCATTTTTGTGTTTGTTCAAGTAATAAAACTTTGGAACGAATTAACACTGCTGATACCTGAACTGACGATACAGGGATGAACATTGAGCTTTATTACAATGTTAGATCATTTTTCCTTATTAATCAGCACGCGTTCTACCAGAGTCTGTCAATGAATAGGATTTGGAGCGTTAAGGCCACAGCCTAACATTGACCACAGTTATGGGCGCAAATCCACGCAGGAATTCTATTCAAGTGTGTGTGGGTGTGTGTGTGTGTGTGTGTGTGTGTGTGTGTGTGTGTGTGTGTGTGTGTGTGTGTGTGTGTGTGTGGGGGGGGGGGGCAACCTATAGTTGTGTCCCCCCACATGAATATAATTCCTATGAATTTGCGCCCATGACCAAAATACTGTGAGGAGTGTGAGCTACATTTTGATAAGGTATACAAATAAATCCCTTAAAAAAATTGTACTTTAAAATGATGATTTATTGCTTTAAAAAAGTGAAAATCCACAAGCACTCAAATTGACCAGATTCACCTGCCCATTTCCCCCCATAGATTTACTGTGTGCAGATCTAGGCTATTTTATCCTCCACCGGAGTGCAGATTGATTATTCATGCATATCTTGCCAGTGGCGGCATAACTTTCCAAACTTTTATATTTTAGTGCATTTATTTGTCCATTTGAACAGTACTATATAGCTCACATATCACAGTTTGACATTTTTTTAATTGAAGCTCTACATTGTTAACCTTTGGCTTTAAGTTAACTTGTTAAACTACCGTCATTCACTGCTGTTTCGATGAACAATAATCGTTTCTAAATAACTATGCCCTGTTACCTTTTCAGAAAGACAATGAGGGCAAATCAAAATTTGCATTTAAATCAACATTTTCCATCGTCAGACGATGCAAAATTGATTTATATTTTCAATTAGATAATTGAAGAAAAAAGGCTGGGTGTACGTTTTCTCGCTTTTAAGAACCCCCTGAAAGGAAAACATATTTACCGTTGTAGGCTACATCTTCCATGCAATTTTTCCGAATAAAAGGTTTTAATTATACTGTACAATAAATCAGTTGTCTACGGAAATCGGAGGTGCCCAACGTTAACTGTATGGGATTTTATAATCTCGGAGGCAAGAGGTTAACTCTGAGGGGTTTATGAGGGGTTTATATTGAAACCAAGTTTGGCTTCTCTGTGTACGCTGTCATTGTAATGTACGCCAACATGGCCGGAGATCCATTCCAAACACACCACGGTCCCTTTGCAAGCAAGTTGTGTACACAACAATAAAACTAGTAAATAAATAATTTATCAAGATTGACATTATCAAAAGCTTTTGATAAGCTCAAAGCGTCAGAAAAATAATCGCTAATCAGCCAGTATAAAAGGCTGTGGAGAGTCAACAACCTTATAGGTAGGAAGATAGCTCAGTAGCGTAGCCAGCTTTTTGCATTGGGGGGCAAGGCACTCGAAATTACCGATAAACTCCGACGTACCGACATATTTCTTTTGTGAATATAACAGTTTAAATGATTTACGATGATAGTGAATAATGTAATACACAGGGGCGGATCAGGCTTTTTGGTAAGGGTTTTTTTTTGAACGAATGGTGATGAAGTAAAAAGTGATGTTTGCGCGGAAGCGCGGAGATTTTAGAATTACGTATTTTGCGGCGAAAGGCGCGCGGCAAAATTTAGGATGGTATGTTTGCGTGCAAAATAAAAAAAAATGCGTATGTTTAAGCGAAGAGCCCCGAAAATAAAAAAAAAAACATGTATATGTTTTACGCGCGGAAGCGGAAAAATTTGAAATTGTGTATGAAAATTTGTTTGCACTGTTTTTTAAACAAAATTTTGTAATACGTTTTTGGTTTACCTGAACTCTACTAAACATAATAAGACCATATCAATTCTTCATTGCACAAGGGGGGGGTGACCCCTTGCAACCCACCTTGTAATCGCTACTGATACAATATAAGAGTAATCTCAGCAAACACGAAACGTCCAGAAACGTTTCTCTGCGTTTAGAAAGGTCGATAGCGTTTTCGTCGAAGGAAAACTTCTATTAAAAAGGGGGGGGGGGGGTTTTAAAAACGTATTCTATACGAATAGCTTTCTACTAATAGATGTAATGTATGCGCGAGTGAGCGAAGCGACACGAGCGCTTCAGAACATAGATTTTCAAGTCAAAGAAAGTTGAAATATATTTCTACAATGTAACAAAGCCTGCTGATGTTCTGATAATTTTTATTATTAGCATCAGCTAGTACGTTAATTTAATCAAGGAACACACAAGTAGTACGTTAATATCAAACAAAATATTTGTTATTCGAATGGCTGAGACAGAAATTATTTCGAAGTGCTATGAGAAGAGGAACGTGTGGGCAAAATAAAGGCATTTGTGGCTTTTGATTTGGGGTGAAGCGAGAAGGGCGAAGGCAAAATATTCTCAATCATTCACATGGTGAGCTAGTGTGGGGCCGTATCAAAATATGGTCTATTAAAAAAAAAAAAAAAAAATATAATAACAAAAAAAGATTTTCTCACAAAAAAATAAAAAAACGTTGCTGAAATGTAAAAAAATATCAAGCAATTTAAAAAAATATAGAAAGAAAACATTTATAATTAAGAAATAAAAAAAAAAAAAAGAAAAATAAAAAAGAATAATTGAACGTTGATCACAAATAGAGATAATATAACTCAAGGCAAGAAATAACATAAATAACAAAAGATAAAAAAGAAATAATCAAAAAAATAAGTCAAATATCAAAAGTATAAAATAAAAAACATGACAAAGAGAAGAGATTGAACAATAAAAAAAAAAAAAAAAAATAAATGAGAAATCACAAAAAAAAAAATATAACACGAAAAAAGCAGAGAAAACGAAAAAAATGAAAAAATATTTAAACAACATATGAAAAATGTAATCTTTAATATTAATAAATAAGAGATAAAAGATATTTCGTAAGAGAGCAAAAATATTAAATATAAAAAAATATAAAAAGAAAAATAAGATAACAAAAAAAGACGAAAGTCAAAAGAATAACGACAAAATTCCGAAAAGCATATTGGGGAAGAAAGAAGAAGAAGAAAAAGACCCCGATAAGAACACCAAAAAATAAACAAAAATAAAAAAGGAATAAAACTAAGCAAAAAAGAAAATAGCCTCCAGCCATGTACATGCACTGAATGCTGAAACTATTAGAAAAATTAGTTAAAAAAGAGATAAAAAAAATAAAGAGAATAAAATATAAAATATAGTATAATATCTATTTAAGTATAATATAAATTATAAGAGTAGATAAAAAATATAATAATAATAATTTTTACATTTGTAAATTAACTTCAAAAATTGTCTTTGTTTCTCTGCCTCTTCTCTTTATTATTATGGCTTCAGGCTTATATCCATATGGTGAGCAATGGGATAGTAACTCGTAAAAGAAGATGACGCGGCTTCTCACAATACCACTCAGATTTGGTCAATGCCATTCTCGACGATAAATACTGGAGATATTTGTGAGTTAATATAAATATTCAGTGTGATCCGCAATACTCATAGAGAGAAAATGTCTGTGATTTTGAATGTTTATTTTTGATTCATAGTTATTTAAGAAATAAAAAGTGAAAACGTATTAGTTTCTGAAAAACATTATACTTACGATTATTATCACATTTCATTGATATAGTGTAAGAAAGCAATTACGCAGATCACCAAATGTCTCATGACATTAATTACTAACTATACGACTACATAATAATAATAATAATAAAATAAAATTATTATATTATGATTAGAGGGCAGAGCACGGCATAGTTGTTAGTAGTATAGTATTAGTAGTAGTCAGTATATAGTACGTCAGGTGTAGTAAAGTAAACGTGTGTAAATGTAGTATAGATTAAATAGTAGTAGTGAAAAAAGGATTAATTTTAGTATAAATGAGTAAAGTAACATCATTATGTTACTTGCTGCACTATGTTATAACGCGATACTAATATTTTCTCCCAAGTAACTAAGATTATCACATTCGCTAATATACCACCACTACGACGAGTGAAGACGACGACAAGCGACGACGATAACTCCACTAATTTGTTTACCACTAATATGGCTGGGAGAGAATATTTTGTATAGTTAGAACATTTTTTTTCCTGTTAACTTATATTGGTTTTCAACAAAATCTTCTGA